>JADDOH010024620.1:0-44508 GCA_016648135.1 Agrypnia vestita | reverse complement strand
CACAGCGCGTGGCGCGAATGTCATTTTACGTGTCATTTTCTCCGTATTTATACATAAATATTATTATTTTTCAGAATTCCGATGGAATACTCAACATCACAAAGCGGCAATTTGATAATGCGATTCGAGTTCACAATATGAAAGAAGAAATGCCAGACGTAGACTGTCAAACATAACAGAAGAGGAATGTGAAAGAAGGAATGCGGGAACGTAAAAAAGCTAGGCAAAGAGTGTATGCTGAAGGAAGAAATGCGAAATCTTATTTTAAATGTGCAGTACAACTGTGCTAATGCATTTGCATCTTTCGGAGTGCAAATAAGTGACATACCAGGTGTAGGCCCGTATTGTTTAAAAATTTCAGGTGAAGTATATCATAGAACGTCTAGAAGTTTGCGGAGTGATGGAGAGGTGCCGGCATACGCGCAACTATATGTTTACGATGCGGATGAAGCAGTCAGGGCACGTATGAGCCATCCGTCTAACCTTAGATGTCAACAAAATATAATGGAAACTATTGATAATGTCATCCGTCGTGTAAGTCCATATGCTCTCCAATACAAAAGGTTGAAAGAAGCGGTTGAGGAAGAAGAATCTATAGTTGCAGAGCACGGGGGCCAGATGCGGAATATTCAACTACTCTTTACGCGTTCTTCGTTAGATGACCAAAGAAGGTATAATGCTCCATCTAATAATAATGAAGTCGCCATTGTGTATGTAGCAGATTACGAAGGTAGGTTACCGCCAAACGTAGATTTTGCTGTTCACCCTAAGAATGTAGGAGGTCTCCAGCGTATTAATATGTTATCAAAACATTTAGATCCGATGGTTTTTCCATTGTTTTTTCCATCAGGTGAATTTGGTTGGACTCTACAGCCTTAAATAATACAACATTAACTGCATGGTTTAAACTTAACCAACAAGATAATGAGGCATGTAATATAAAGTATCAGGATTTAACTAATTTCTATGTTTTTTCTAGCAATAAGCAGTGGAAGAAGAGGCAATGTGGCGGGGACAAGATTATTGGTCGCATGTCCCCCGTTTCTCCTAGAAATATAGAATTATACCATTTAAGACTTATTCTTTTACAAGTGACTGGGGCTACGTCCTTTGAATCTTTGCTGACTATTAATGGTTGTCTTACTTCCTACATTTCGTGATGCAGTACGAGAATTAGGACTCATCGATGATATTGGAGAATGGCAGCGTTGCATGGCTGAAGCTTCAACGTATATGATGCCCAAAGCTCTTCGTGACCTCTTTGTCTTATTAATGATTCATTGCCTCCCACCAGATCCGTTGCAGCTGTGGAACGATTTCAAAGATTTGATGTCAGAAGACTTTAGTCGTCAAAGTGCTACTGCAGAAATTGCACAAAATTGTTCCCTTTTGTATATTCAAAAGGCATTAATAAATGAAAATTCTTCATGCACATCACAGGGTTTGCCGGGACCAGATTACAGCAATACTTATAATGAAGTGGTTGATATTAATTTAGCATTAGAAAGTTCTTTAGGGTCAGAGATGGCTGGAAAACTCAATCGAGAACATTGTGCTTTCGACAGTATATTAAGTAAAAAATTTCAGATGTATCTGAAACAAAAAAATGTTTCTTTATTGACGGTCCTGGTGGCACAGGTAAAACGTTCCTTTATAAGACTATTATACATACTTGAAGAGGAAGATCTAAGAAAGTTTTATCTGTTGCTTGGACAGGAATATCAGCAATTTTATTACCGGGTGGACGTACATGTCACATGGCTTTTAATTTACTTCTTGATTTATAGAATAACACAACATGCAGAGTGACATCCAAGAACCGTGCAATTATAAGTGCAGCTGATGTATCATCTGGGATGAAGCGCCGATGGCGCCAGTTATAGCTTTAGATATAATTGAACGTACTCTGCGCGATATAATGGGTAATAATGATATTTTTGGCAATAAAGTAATCATTTTGGGCGGCGACTAGACAAATTCTACCAGTTTCTCGAAGGGCTTCTCGCGGTCAGTTAGTAGCGACATCTATTAAAAACAGCCAACATTGGAAAAATTTTACTATTTTCAATTTGAAAACTAATGTCCCCGCTTTAGAAGGCTAAAATTCATTTACACAGTGGCTTTTAGATTTAGGCGACGGAAAGCTGCCTCCTGTGGAAGGAAAGTATGCGTCATCAGTGCTTATTCCAAATGAAAGTGTAAGTCAAAATGTTGTTCAAAGCATATATAATGAAGTACATTCTATAGCGGATGTTCCCCTAATGAGTAAACGAGCGATACTGTGTCCAAAGAATGAACATGCTCGATTGGTTAACGAAGATGTACTCGGGCGTTTAGAAGGTCCAATCTTTACATTTTATTATGTGGATAGTATTAAAGATGATGGTCGTGAAATGGACTACAAAATGATATATTTTTAAAATACATTCATTTATCAATAATCATTAAACTAAAATGCTATGTAATTTATTAATAAATAAGACGCTGTAATTTTATCGATACAAATAAATACAAAGAAGAATTCGACAGCTGTTTCATTTTTTGTATGTCACTGACAGCTACCATAGACAGTAAAACCTGATTTTTTCACTGAAATTTTGTCTGTCACTGACAGCTACCATAGACACTAAAACCTGATTTTTTTCTCCTCAATGTTGATGAATTCATTATTTTTAAACCAGCCAAACTTAAAAACTCAGAGTTGACAGCATCACAATATTATACAGTAACTGTCAAGAAACAAAAAAAGAAATATTGCTTACTTCAAAATACGGCCAATTATCAAATTCTATTAACTTTGTAACAGTAAGGAAATCAATTGTGTTTGTTGCAGAGCAAACACAATTGGCCGCGGGACGACCGTCATTGGCCGCGAAGCGGCCACAATAGCAAAAATGGAAATTTTCCAGATACAATTGGCCGCGAAGCGGCTGACGTAGGCATGGGTAAACAATTGTGTTTGCTGCACAGCAAACACAATTGGCCGCGCAGCGGCCATGGCTGGCCGCGGAGCGGCCGTCATTGGCCGCGAAGCGGCCACAATAGCCGCCCGCAGGGCCTAGCAGTAAGCAATCGGCGAAGCCGATTGCTTTCCTGCTAGTATTCTTAAATTCTCACTAAATTGTACTGCACTATTTATCTAATCGTTATCCGCACCAGTTATCATCATACCGAATAACTTGTCACTCATATATTGCACGTTACTTTTTTTTTCATATTTATTTATTTTTTGATACTTATTACATTATACATATGCCAAACTGCACAGCAGTTTTACGGCATATTAAATAACTGAAATCGCTCAGATTCGCGCTAGATAACTTCTCGCCCACCGGTAGGTACTTTCTTGATTTACAATCGCTGGAATATACGCGCTAGCCGCATCGCCGCGTGGTTCGCTTGGCTGTAGATTTCTAAGGCAGCCTTCTGTGAACACATGTGTTCTGTCAGTGTTCTAGTCTAGCGTAGTAGCCGATCGATCGCTTTTTGTAGGAAATGTCGATGTTTCCAAAGTTTACAAGAGTAACCCAGTCGATTCCAGATTTGTTTGGATAGAAAGTAATACCTTATATTTTACCATCTCGTGAACATACAACTTTAAGGGGTTACGTGTAGTCAGGATTTTTAAAAAATCGTTTTTTTTATATTTTCTTAAATCAAAATGTTTCAAAAATACTGTGTGAAAATATTAACTCGATCCGGTTATTAGTTTTAAAGATATCCAACGATAACTGTAGGGCCGTCTGCTGCCGCCCGTAGTGACACGCGAACGGTACCTAGAGTCGGCCGGGCTGACAAACGGGGCGACTACTACGGAACGCGGTTTTTACCTGATTAATTCTAAGAATAATGTACCAAATTTCTTTTATACTTCTACTTTTAGACATAAGACCCATTAGGCCAACTGAGATTTGATTTAGTGTTAGTATTTCAGTGGCAGTGAAACCAGTACCTTTTCTATGTAATAAATAATTTAGAATAAATAAAATTAAAAATTAAAAAAATTAACGTAGAACGCCGGCTGCAGCTGCGATTCTTCTATCTGTTTCACTTTCCTGTCTCCCGTCTCTAGAAAATTCCACCCCAAGGTATTTGAATTTTTCGACTTGCTTCAACTGGGTCCCCTGTATGCTGATCGAGCACTGCTCTTGGTCTCTTTCTACGACAATAACCGTAAGAAGAGACCAAGAGCAGATTACTGTAGTTATTCTATAGATACAGTAAAGTAACAGTATATAACTAAAGTAATGTTGTGAGCGATTCTCTTTTATTCCAATTCTCAACACTTAGATTAACAATAAATTATTTCCTAATTTGTTTATTAGTTACTCAATGACAAATTAATTTGCCGTGTAATTACATTCATTTGCACCTCATTCAGTATACTTTCTACGTTCCTCTTCTTCCAGCTCCTGGCTTCTCTTCCATACGTTGGTGTTATTACCAAAATTCTATTACCTCCTTCTAGTCTAATCTCAATTGACGAGTTCGAATAAGAACTACATTCTGAAAATTCCGAAGCTTACAGAAAAAATGTGATTTTATCAGACTATAAAATTATACAGACATAAAATAATCCCTTTGTTTGCGAGAGCGGGTTGAGTCACAGCGAAAGAATGTCCCCTCTCGCGTTTGTCTAAGACACATATATTTTATTTTATTTTTATATTTATTTATACTTCGGTATGAGGTATTTTACTCTTACATAATTAAATCCTCTAGTAATAAAACTTTTTTTTCAATAGACGCATTTTTACTCCCTTTCTTTTCACCCGTAGCGTCTGCTTGTCGGCTTGTCTGCTTGTCGCTTGTCTGCCGAAAAAACTTTGGATCGATTTTTAACCCTTTTCCCGTGATCTAATCGAGCTGAAACTTTGCAGGCAGACTCTTGGCGACGATAAAAATGATCTATCAAATTTTTGTTTAAAATTTCTTAATTATTTATTATAGTACGATTTTGGATTTTTCGAAATTTTATCGGTTTTTATTACTCCCTTTCGTAGCGTCGCCCGACTCGAGCCCGACGCGTAGAGTAAGCACGAAACCTGTTTCAGCTAGTAAATGTGAAAAGGAGTATAATAAAAACGTTTTTTGAAATGTTGCAAACCGAGTTTCTTATATAAAAACGTTTTCTTGAAATAAAGCGCGATTTATTTGCATTTAAGACATTATATATTTTAAGAATATTTTGTTCGACCTGTTTATAATCTATACTAATATTATTAAGAGGAAAGGTTTGATTGTTTGTTTGCATTGAATAGCCTCCGAAACTACTAGACCGATTTGAAAAATTCTTTCACATTTAGAACGAATTTTTACAATTCATTATCCCTGATGAACATAGGCTATAGAATATTTTCAAAAATGTTAGGGATACCATATATCTAAGTATTACAGTTATGTTGCAATAACTTATGTTAACATTAAATGATAACTTTGTTTTTTAGAGTACAGGGGACCCTTTGTTTTCCCTCACAAACTTATTTTTTACTTAATCCTTAACCCGTGCAACGCTGGGTACGATCAGCTAGTTGTTTAATAAATTACAAGTTCATATAATATTTTTAAACAATTCGAACGTATTGGGACCAAACATGGCACCACGTTAGTTCATGTACATACAGGGTTATTTGGAAAACATTAATAGCCTCGCAGGATTATATTTCTGCCTTGATTATGAGTCGAAAATATTGAAGCTATCATGACCTAATATCAATAGTTATGGAAATATGCGACATCAAAATTAGCGTTTTTTCAATATATCTGACTTATTTTTTGTAAAACGTTGGACTATCAATACAGTGACATATTGATTACGAAAAATTCACTCTTTTACCCTGAAAATTTTCCAATTGAAATGTTTTCCAATTACCATTCGAAGGTTTTTATTTTTTCATTTGACTTGTATTAAAGGGAATGAATTTTTCACATTCGATATAAGTAACTGTAATTATATTCCAACGTTTTACAAAAAAATAAGTCAGAAATATTTTTAAAAAAAGCAAATTTGATGTCGCATATCTTCATAACTATTGATACATATTAGGTCATGGTTGCCTGAACATTTTCGACTCATAATCAAATATAATTCTGCAAGGTTACTAATGTTTTCTAAATAACCCTGTATATCTTGGTGGTCTCTGGATTTTATATAAAAAGAAATAGAATTCTTATCATTATCCAGCCAAACGCTCACTTTCACTGCGAATAGAGTATAAACAAATAAATTCCTCGCAATAATTTATTCCCGTCAATTCCTTATGCGGCGGGAAGCGGTCACGACGGTCCGGAAGGCAGGGCTGTCGCAGTGTGGGCCCGCTCCCCGCTGGGCCTCCCAGGGGCTGGGGGGGGGTGATAAAACATCCCGAGGGCTAAACTTCCGCCGCGTAAGTGAAAACCTGATCCGAAAGGGGACTTGATACAACATTTTGTTTATGGCGTCGCTCAAGCCCCAATTTGTCGGACGCCACTTTCGTACTTCGATTTATTTTATTTTGCGGCTGAACAAGTTTTATTTCTTCATCTCGCCAGGCTTATTATTTTATTAGATTTTTTTTAATTATTACCGTCGTCTGGAAGCTGAAAACGCCCAATTAAGTTGGTTTACTCGTAAAAATTAGAATAGCGAGTAACTGAATAGAGCTACATTTCTTTTTCTTCGTTTGTCACTACACTAGCAATCATCTTGGTGATTACGATTTTACTTAAAGAAAACCCATCAACATACATTTTCAAATCAACACAGAATATTTAGTAGGTACCTATCCTAAATTTGTAATCGAATTAATTTTTTAATGAAGACATGAAGGGTTGAAAATATCTTTTACTAGACGATTGCAGAAGAATTTTATTCAATACTAGATGTGCCCGCGCGACTTTGCACGCGTAGATTTTTAGTATCACTTATTCATATTTTATCATTTTGTTTATTAACCTTAACATGTTGCTATATATGTCGTCACGGATTTTTTATAGAACTTTTTAATTTCTAAAACTTCTCTATAGAAAGTATTTAAATATGTCTTACCGTTAAAACAGCGTTCGTAAAAAACGCATCGCTCGACCATTTTTTCGTCGACTTTAGTTGTAAAATAGGTCACCACGAAAAGCCCTTTTATTTCAACGGAATAATATATAACCTATGTCCACTCTGAAAATCCATTCTAAATATTGGTGGAAAAATTTTTGAAATCGAATGAATTGTTTCAGAGATTACCTCATACATCCAAACATCCAAACTTTACCTCTTTATATATTAGTATAGAAATGCGTGCGTATAGCTTATGCTCGTATACAATTTTATAAAAAATCTAAAAAACAATTAAAAGATAATAGTTTTTATGTGAAGGTATAAATCTTGGTAAATTACGGAAATACAAAAAATAATATGGTTCTATTTCACCGTTTTTCTGACAAAACATTTGAAATGTTGTATTACGAAATTCATACCTAGGCTAGGGGGTGAAAAGTTTTAAAGAAATGCTTTAGTAAAAACCCTTTTTACTGTGTTATATTTTTGAAAATGTCATCATTCTCTTTGAAAAACTTTGAAGGTTATTCTGCCGTGTGTATCCAACCTCTGTGGTCGGAATACACATGGAAGAATGGCCCAGAAAACTTTACAGAAAAGAGCAGTGAAAATCTAAGAACATTTTCATAACAGTATGTTTCTGTCTAAATGTGTCTATCTATATACGTAAACATCACTATATATATTGAGTTTATTATTTCAAATAATAAACTAAATATATATATAGTGATGTTTACGTAAATTACTATATATATAATCATTAAATTATATTTTGGGAGGATGAAAAAAATTCTTTTTTTTATAATATTACTAATTTTACATGGGACAAGTCAGTATATTATCATCATACATAATAATTTCGTTGTCTGTCCATCTGTCCGTCCGTCTATCTCTCTGTCTATTTTTCCGTCCGTAACTTCGTGTAACGTCCGTAATTTCGTTCGACTTCAAGGCTAAAAAAAAACAAATTAAACGATCGGAGATGCTTAACGCATGTCGCTATCGCCGCCTCTTCGTGGACCGTCAAAAAGATGTTATAAATATGTACTAGGGCTTAGAAATGACGCGAACCAATGTTTCGTAATTTTTTAAAGGTTACAGCTAGTTTAATAATAAATTCCCGTGCATCAAAATAATTCCGTGTTATTCTCGAGATTCTGTAACATTTTATATTTTTTTTATATGCATGCAATAACTTTTTATATGCATGCAATAATATTTTATATGCAAAAAAGAATGCAGCGAATTGCATTCCGCTTTAATTAAATATTCTGTTTACTTAGCAGGGCTAGGAAACGAACATGCTGTGACGTGTTGGAAATATATATTTATTTTAAAATTTGCATTAATGTTACGTTATGTTTACCATAAAATACATATAACAATGTCTGTCTTAGTGCACATAAGTAAAGATAACAAGCATAAGTATTTCTGAAACTAGTTGGAGTTACATGATAAAACGTCGTGATTAAATGCTAGCTTCATATAATATTTCAACTGTTGTCAGCAGCAAGTTGTTACAAACATTTATTGCTGACATTTACAAGGAACCACAACAATTACTATCCTATTAAACAGCATAGAATCAAGCAATTTTCCATGATCTATAATTTTATAAATAGAAATAAGTGACATTCTCTTGAATTTTGTAACAAGGTTAATTTTTATAAAGACTAGCCGTAAACCCATGAAAAATCACGGGACATAATAAATGCAGGAGTTTGAAACTGAAAATTCATAAATAGAAAACCGTTTGTTTTTTAATTCGCTTAAACCTTAAACAAATTTCAGATTAACTCACAAACAAATTAATTGACTTGAAACCAAAAGTGTATTAATGTATTTTTTTATGAAACGACGCTTACAACGCAAAATAATCGTTTGCCTTTATTTGTAACGTAAAGTATGCTTTTTACTTCCCTTAAGTATTAGGTAAATAAGATTTACAGAGACTAATCACGTCTCGTCACTATTAATGTAGTATATTTTATTATATTTTATTTTATTTTTAATTTTTAATTTAAAGGCTATCGACAAGTCAGAATGACTCTAATGGATAATCATCTAGGACAAGGTGATTAGTATAGTTACATTTTACAGTAAAACATTAGTACATTATACAATATAAGTATAGTACAATATGCGACTACAAGATGAACGAAGTTCATAATCTCCGCACTACATAATAGGCACGTAGGCTCCTAGGTCGATCAAGTCAAAAAATGTATACCCGCGTCTTTGTGGCAGTAAAATTTTTTGTTTGGGTTAATTTCCGAAGAGTCCGTCTTACACGCTCAAATTATTTTCGGTCAGGAGTTGTATAATTTCTCTCTTAAACTGAGGTTGTGACATGTGAAATATGTCAATGTTGGGGTTACCTGACGTGACCTCGTTGTACTGGTTTAGCATTCTGTATGCAGCATTCTTGTTGTCAGTCGACTGCAAGTATTACTTACTAGGAGTGAAATGAATGTAACGATTTATCAGGAGCATGCAGTGAAAATAAGAATCATGGCTTATATTTAAACATATGTTTGGAAAAAATAATCGAAATTAAATGTTTATTTGGCACAATATTATGAGATACATCTCTTATTTGGTTTTCCTAAGCATATACATATATATATATTAATTATATATATATATATATATATATATGCTTAAGAAAAAGTCATGCTTTCTGTTTTCCCTACAAGCTCCCCTGATTTATATATCTAACACGTGATCAGTTATTGCTCAAAATGAGATTAATCCAAAATTTTCACCACTTAACACCTCGCATTTCTCTAACAACTCAGTTTGCGACGTTTTCTCGAAGGTTCTAAAGTTGGCGAGGATCCGTCATTTATCCCGGCGCCTCCCTGCGCGAAGCCTCCAACCTCCGAGTCCTCCCGCCCGACCCCCGTTCAATTTATTCCAATAAAATGTCAACGACCACCGCAGGTTTTCAGCCGGTCCGACCCAACAACCAATATAAGGTACAGATTTGGACACAAATCACCCCTGCGACATGATCGACCCCATGTGTCTCAGGTTGCCCCAAGAAAACGCCGCGAATTAATTCAACCCCCATAAAAGCCACACGTGTAGCCCCATTTGTCTTCTGCCCGCACGGAAGGTGGACACGGCGCTGGACACTGGACACTGGACCCTGGACACTGGACAGTGGACAGCCCTGCATCTGAATAATAGGCGGGGTTGTCGGGTAGATCGCAGTGGCGGAGATCTATCGTGAAATTCGGCTATTTAAACGGTAGACGTTAATACAAATAATAAAAATGTTATCATAATTATTAGAGGGTGACACGCGACCAGCACACGGGCCAGGTTACACGCAAGGGTCGTTATGCCGCAATAATTAACACCGTTAATCGATATATTATTCAATAAGTGGGTGGGTACTTCCATGTTTTTGATTGGAAAAAGGTAATCAGTAGATATTCAATATATTATGAAAAAAATTGCCATGCATATATTTATCATTCATTTAACTGTTTTACTATACTTGTATTAATTGTAAAGCAAAATTCCAATTTTGATAATATTCAAATTATTACTACGTGTTTTCATTCATTAAAAATAAACTTATTTTTGTTACGATTGTCGATTGTTTTTAAAATTTTACAATTTACAACTAGCTAGCTAACCATCACGGTGTTTCACCGAAGAGAGAGACGGAGAGGATATAAACCCTAAAAGCTCTTCCGTCCTGTCCCACTATTCCTGCCTCTTTCACATTTACACACTGCATCATGCACGCTTTTAACTTTCAAGCTTTTCACCATCACTATCGATGTAATCAGAGAAACATGAAATAAAAATATATTTATTACTATTTCACACTCTAATCTCACTCGCAAATTTCACATTTAAATATTTGTAATTTTAAGGAAAAATGATCACTTCAATCACTTTAGACCCCGCCCCCTCTCACTCACTCTCGCTCGTGGATTCTTGATCGTTCTGTAGGCTAGTTAGTGCATGCTTGCCCTTGATAAGATTAACACGCATTTGATCAATATTGGTGAAAAGTTAACAATACTGTGGGTGAGGTGTACAGTGTTGTGAACGTGGTAGTGTAATGTTGGTCCTGACGAAGAGACGGGTACGTCTTGAAACCGGTAATCCTAAAATCTGGTAGTGGTTAAACTAATCTAACTAACACTCTGTTATAATTTCTCACCGCAAAGTTAATGCTTTAAATAAAAAATCATTGTTTAACCGTTTTTAATGTTTTATTTTAATTTATTTTCTATACAATATTTATATAACAAATCACATTTAATTCCTAAATGTTAATATAATATTTTAATTAACGTATACAATATACATTCTACATTCTGCTTCGGAAAATCCTGATATACGGAATAGATCGATATCCAAAGTGGTATATTGTTCAGCATAGCGGTAGCTCTTTCATTAGGCTAAATAGAAAGGATGTACATAAATGAACAAATCACGTAAAACACTACGTTTTTGGTAACATACAAAAAATATATAACAATACAATGAGAACAGCCATCGAATTAGTCTTTAACTATAAAAAAACTCAAAAGCATTCACAAAATTTTATAATTTATAAACTGCTTATAAAATTTTTTAAAAAATCTTTGGATTCTTCACTTTTCAAATATCCAATTGTCATTAGATAAGTACAGATTTATTTTGTTTTATATTTGTTTACACTCGCTACTAATAGATTGTCGTAGTAAGTTGTATTATGTGCATTTCGTATACCTACCATTGTATTCTTATTACATAATAGTATTATATATTATATACATAATAGTAGTATACGTAGACATATATTAAAAAAAAAATCGAAATAAAAGAATAAAACTCGAAATATTCTTATTACAATTATTATCATTTTTTTATATTTTAGTATATTATAATAATTTCAATGTTTTCCAAAATATATGTTCACGTAAAGTCATCGGTAGGTTGGTCCAGTGTATTGAAACGTGAAACGATCTTGCTGATAAGGTCAGGATTATCGATCACACTGTGTAACAATCGATAAAAATTCGTAATTTCACACACTCCATCTAGTCTATTGTAGGCAAGCATTCCCTGGAGAAACTCGATTGGGTAGACAGACTCAAGGGTAATGCTCGCACTCTTTCATGTATATGATATCTCAGAAACTTATTTTGTACTTTCTCTACCTTAAGAGAGTACTTAAGCTTATGTGGCCCCCAAATCATCGAGCCATTCTCGAGTCTGCTTCGCATCAAGGATTTGTAAAGAGTTCTCAGTATTTAAAAAGGAATTTAACAAAAATTGGAAATAATATTTCCTGGCGTATCCTAGTGTAATGCAAGTATTCGGATGAATTTCATTACACAATAATGTGTATTGCTCTCAAAATTCCGTAAAAAATCAATGTAGATTTTCTCATTAGCGACATCTGTGGGGATTTAGGGGAATGAAAATGGCTTTGTACAGGCCGCATGGAAAGGCGCTTACAACTCGTATGTGAAAGCTTTCCACGCAATTTGAACATATATACAACTTCCAAAAAATGAATAAGTATGGTATATTCTATCATGGGTGGAAATGGCGAATATTACAATTGTGTAAAGTGATCACTTAAGCCAACCATAAAAAGATAGGTCATAAGTCCTATGTACACCCAAATGACTTCTATACCTACTTTCCCATAATAAATACAGTTTCGTCTCTGTGAGATATCTATAATATACATTAAGTTCTCAGTACACTGATATTTTTGTTGATGCCATCACAGTTATTGGCTTGTTCTGATTTTTTCTCTATTTAATGTCGAATTGAAATTTGTCATGACATAATTCGTTAAAAGGGTTAGAAAATCAAAATGCGCATCGAAAATCATACACATGTTGGGTACCAATTCGAGAAATCCTGGAAAACTGCCGAGTCATTTCGGGATCTCAACGATCTTTTCAGGGAAAGAACGATTACAGGTCGATTTTTTAATCGTGGCACTGCACAGTTGGCCCTTGTTTACATACATTTGTTTAACGTTTTATTATTTAATGGACAGGAAATGAAATAATATTAATCGTATTTAATAATGAGAACAATTATTTAATTAAGATAAATTATAGAAGTCTCACAGTTTTATATGATTAACGTATATGGAGATCTTATACACGATGGCCCAGAGCTTACAATCTGCAATCTGGCTTAAGTGATCACTGTACACGATGCAATGTTCACCAATTCCATCGTAAGAACATTCACACACTATCAAATTTAAGAAAGGACAGATGAGGATAGTGTGCAACTACCCTCTACATAGCGTGACTATACAATTAATTTGTGTATTAATATATCTTTAGTACAGCCTTGTAAAGCTAATTTATATATTCAGAAAATTATTATTTATATTTCACCTTTAACTTTTCTAGCGGCGAGGTTCTATTTATGCAACGGTTTCTGGAAAACATTATTAACATACCTGGCATTTGTTAATATCGTGTTACAAAGAAAATTTTCCCTCACGCCATCGACAAGTTCTGAGAATTATTACGCTAATGCTCCACACCCGCGAAAATGACTGCAACGTCGTGTCGGATAATTCAAGAATTAAATGACTGTGAAGCTTGCGATCATAATAATGACGCAACATTCACCATCATATAATTATATACCATCATCATACCTAATGACCATGTAAAGAAAAAATCAATCCACCGAAAAACCTTTTTCGAAAAAAAAAATATTTTGATCCCCTTATTTTTCCTTGTCTTGCGCTGTTTCAGTCATCTAAGCAACCAAAAAAAAATTTACAATAAATTCAAAAATGACTACATGATGAATTCAGGAAAGAAAGTAGATATTTCAGAAATCTTGGCCATTAATCGTAACAAAAATATTATAAATATTCAAACACTTTCTATTACTTACCCTCGTCTGCGCTTAATGACAACGCCCACATACGCACACGACTCTAATCCCCACCGCACCCCCACGCCATCTTTTAGTCTTAAGTTTAGTATAGAAACATTACTGAAGTTGATCGTTAGCATCGAAAACGTTCTAATTTTTATAAATAAATAGTGAAAGTAAATTTTGTTGAGATATATTTACCGCTATTGAAGTTTCGAGAGAAGCAGTCCCTCTCATCATCGGGTGTAATTATTAACTTAACTACACCTGATGATAAGAAAAACTGTTCCCCCTAGACTATGGTAGGGATAAATTCAAATGAAAAATCAATCGTGATGATGAACCCCGCAATGGTATCCGAAACCTCAGCCAGAAAGGCGTAATACCCTAGAAAATACAAACCAGAATAATATAAATGATCGTGTATTAATTTTAGTTTTTTTTTTTTATTTCACACCTTTTTAGAAATACAAAAAAAAACCCCCGTATTTTACGGACAAACTAAAGCATCTAAAATGTATCTACGAGTGCCTAGAATTCAAGCCTACCTACGTTTCTCGCCTGCAGCTAAAGCCCCGGCTCTGGTCTAATACGCCAAAGTTAATATTTCCCGCTTCCCAGACAATACAGGACTAAGAACAAGTGCAAGTACAGAGGGGATTTCACTGGTTGATTTTTCCACTTTGAGGTCCGGAACGAAATTCAGTTACACGAAATTGTCCCTCGCGGAACAAGGTTATGTTTTACTACTTCGGATAGCGGCTCTTTTGTCTCCCGTTCTGTGCATCCTTGCATTTCCTTTGAGATGCTACGTTCGTTTCTTCGGGGTCCTTTTCAAATGCAGTGACGTCGAATAAAATATGTACACGTAATATGGGAACGTCGTACGCTCGATTTAAAATGCATCTAGGACCTAATTGATTTAGGTTATAGAGAAAAATTTCAGTCATTTTTAAATGCATTACTACGTAAATAAACTATTGACGTTTTAGAATATTCCATACAGGAGAGTTTATGTAAGATGATTTAGTTTATCGTAAAAAGTGTATTGTGTAAAAACTTGTTGAATTGGGACTCATTTCTAAATTGTATTTATTGATTTGCGACAGTTTTTATTTTGTTCTGAATAATTTTTACAATTTATTGCATCATAAAGACATTATTATTAATTTTTCATAAAAAGTGTATCTTGTATTTATATCACATTCAAAATTCTCATTAAATATTTATACTTTGTCACTCTAAGACCATTTATTAGGGTTAAAGAATGACCGAGTTTGTAGACCCAAACGTAGTTTCTGGATGACCGATGCAGACCCAAAAGGGCATGCAAACTCGGTCATCCAGAAAAATCAGCACTGGCTGAGCATTTTCTGGATACCGGCCATCATTTTGCATTCGAACCGAAAATCCTTGGAAAGCCTAAGAGTCACCATGCGCGTCTTATCAAGGAAGCACTAGAAATCTACAAGCACCCGATAAATATTAATAGAGATGATGGTCTCAAATTAAAAACATCTTGGTATCCGGCGCTTCAAAGTCGTTCTCGTCGCAGACTCCGTAGAGATAGTGATCAGACAACAGATGAATCACACACACAACACAATACAACACATCATGACTTCGGCACGGTATTGCAAGCCGATACTTAACCACAACACCAACATTCACAACAACACATCAGCCCTGATGATGGACCCTGCAATGGGATCCGAAACGTCTGCCCGAAAGGTCGTAACAACACGGCATAATACCCCAGTAAACACTATCTTAACGAGTCAAAAATGTTCATCCTCATATCAATAACCACGAAAATGAGCGACTTCAGAGTTTGCGTTATTTTTTCAATATTCTTCTGTCTAATATAAAAAAATTATCAAATTTAATACAAGTCAAAAAAATATTAAAACTTTGCGTAAATTGGAACCAGATATTTTTGGTAAGGCTTAAATAATTTTATTTAACCTGTATTAAAACGAATGACGCTCTATTTTCGATATAAAAATTACTTTTATGATAATAAATAATTACTCTTTTATTATTTATTATCATAAAATATATTAGAACTTTGTTGCTGGAACATTAATACTTTCGTCTCATAATTTAGCCAGGAATATACATGTAAATTATCGTGGACTTGCTCCGTATCACCCTGTTAACAAATATATTTTACCAATTCAGGTAGTGAAAAAATATCAATCAATTCATCTACATGTTTACTGCTCAGTACCGGTAAATGTGTATTTTCTTCAATCATTTTTATTATTTCTGCTGGCAAGTACATTGACGTAATTAATTTTTTTTATTTTAATATCTCTATTATCTGTATTAAATTGTGTACTATGTGTATACTAAAATTAGGGGAATTGTGTGATCGACTTTCATTTGTTTTAGTTTTTTCCTACCAATAAGCTGTATGAAAATATTATTCTCTTCGATATTACTTCAATACATTACAACGAAGACTTTCCCCCACCCTTAAGTTATTTCACCTCCTAGGTTGGGGGCCCGAGTGAAACAAATAAAAATTCCTCCTTTCTTCGCTCGTTTTTCACTCTAGTCATTCCGCTCCGGAATTAGATTGAATTTTCACCGAGTTTTTAATCCAATCCCGTCCCGTTTAACCGCGTTAGCATACGCACTGAGATAACTCGACTGCGGACCCTCATCCGTCTCTGTCGCCGGCGCGCCACTGAGCAGACCGTGAAACCTAACATTGGAATTAGACGAATTACATAATTAGAACGTGTATTTGGAAAAGAAAAATAATTCTATTTTTTCAATTTTCTGCACACAGCAAAATGATATTGTACTTTGTATTACTACTAGCTGTGCCCACGCGGCTTCACGTTTGGGTCGTCATAGAATTTTCTCCTTCCAGAACTTTCAAGAAATTTATCGAATGTACAGGAACCTTCTAGACACACCGACACATTCCGCCACTTATATTTATATCCTTTCGGGAATTTTCTAGACCCTTCTCCTTCCAGAACTTTCTAGAGCAGGTTTTTCCGGAACCTTCTAGACTCGCCGACACTGTCGGCGCACCCATTTTGAAACATCTAAAGCATTTGCGGGCTTCCCATAACAAAACAATGTGCTAGAAAGTACATTTTCGCCACCCACTCCCACCCACGCACAGCCACTCCCACCAAACTCGCATATTTTCGATGTGACACCAAGAATCTTCGAGGTTGTTGAAGGTGCGTGTCCTTATTTAGTCGTGGTCTGAAATTTCGGGTGATGCGACACCCGGCTGTTGATGAGAAGAACAAGCAGGCAGCGTCGTGGTTGAAGGTTGCGTCCGTTTTCCTGCGTCAGAAGAATGCGTGTTCCTTTCGCATCGGTGGTCGCCAATTTGGGGGTGTTTTTTGGTGGCATAGTACGTTAATAATTCTGGTTGTGGATATCGATAAAAATGAGAGGAAGTTGCTTAATGGTCACCACCCGTGTTAAACTGGAATTTCCCGAAGTCGTGGAAAGTTTAATGAATTTATTTACTACACGGACGGAACAGGGCCTCCTGCCGACGCCGAAGGTAGTTAAGAGACTGACATGTCCGTACAGGGCGTTGGCTATTTTTATATGTTTTGGGAACGAAGAACTCTCTTGAAGTCTGGCGGTACTCGTGTTGGATGACCGCTGACGGTGCTCGGCTGTTGAGCTGCATTGCTATACGCCGGTGTTTTGTCTAATCAGCACTCTGTTGCGTCTGTGTGTGTGTCCTCCGTTTCGTTAAGGGGTCAGCGCTCCTTCATTCATGCGCGCATGTGTCCTGACCAAGATTGTTGGTTATGCATTAATGGGGTGAAATGCCATACATTTTCAAGGATCATGGTGGTAGAAGACAAATAAAACACTAACAATTAATTCAAATTCACACTATTTCATAACATTAATCGTCTCTCAAAAAGATCGCATTGATCACAATCGAGAATATTCCGCACACTATAGTAGGTTATTAACTGCTTCTTGACTGGCCGATTACAAATCGAATCGCCGGTTGCTGTCAGTTTCGCTCGTTTCTATGGTCTCTCGCGGCTGTCTCTCAAAACTCAAAACCGTTCGCGCAGCGTCATTTTTATGTAAGGTTTGAATTTTTATATATTTTCTTTCTTCCGTATATTTAAGTTTCTGGTATATTTTCGTATGTTCCAAATATTTTTATAATTTTCTAGACTGTTCTGAAAACTTAGATTATGTGCGGATTTTCTTAACTTAGATTTTATTATATTCTATAATGTGGATGCAATGCAAATTAAATATAATTTTTACTTATATAGTACTGTTATACACTGTTTAGTGAAAATTCTATTAGATCCCATGTTTTGAGGCGTGGAAATGAAATGCTATGGATTTGTTCACCGGAACGGTTAATTGCGTATTTTATTATGTACTTAATGACATATTTTTTATTAATTTATGAATAAGGATTATGTTAGGTTATATAACATGTTTATTCTATAATACCTTAATAATTTTTAAAACAAATTACATAAATAAATCAATTATAAAAAGAAAAATACAAATATAAAATCCATCTATCGCCATTATGCTACACAATATAGTCACTATTTCTGAGTTGTTTTAACTATTGTAAATAAATGGGATTTTATAAAATTTAATAAATTACTAATTATTTTTAATATTTTATACTTTTTAAAATATCTAAGATATTCAATTATTTCCACACTGAAAATATGTTAAACGGAAACATTGACCGTGGCCGCGCGACTGCCACCATTGGCCGATGATCCAGAGGGATATTCATTAAAATAGATAATTTTATCAATACGTACTATTCGATAAAGTAATGTTAAAAAATATTAAAATATGTTTATACCACGAAATTCTTTCAATGGGAGCCGAGAACAGCGTGAAAAAATATCTCTTGGCGATAATTCCGTTAATTTTCTCCTTAAACTGATAAACTTTTTGTACCACTCGGAATGTACAATAATTGTATGAAGCAATGTTGCTCCTAATGTAGTTTTGTTCTTTTGTTTAGAAATGGTGGGGTGTTTTTCTTTCTGCGAGATTAAAGCGGACGCCCTCTGGTGAAAAAAAAGAAAAGATTTATCCGAGTGTAAATGCTAGGGCGGATGGTGAGCTGCGCGTCAAGATGGAAAGAGAAGAATTTTAATATTGTTATGTTTTTTTAAACATGGAATATTTTTTTAAATATAATAAATAATACAAAAACTTCTGGTTGAACTGGGATTCATTGGATCACATTTTAATTTCTGGGAATTAATGTACAAAACGTTTCCTATACGTTTCGTTTTATAATGTAGAAACTCTTCCGATAAAAGTTTTTTGGACTATTATGCCGTGACAAAACAACTAAACAAAACAATAAACAACTTAAGATGCACTTTTTTTTAAATAATCATATAAAAATCTATAGAATCAGACTGTTACAACATTACGTAATATTTCCCTCTCCTAATATACATTCCGCGAAAACACCTGATTCTTCCTGGCATTCCCAACTATTATAAGTTTAAACGTTAATTCCATTTTTTGCATGTCATCTGGTGAATTAATAATAGTGAATATCTTCTTTAATAAACGCAAAATCACTTCGTGGTAACATTTCATATGATCATTATCAAAACAATCAAGTTTGTTTCAACCACTCATTTTATTTTTAAACACTCAACAAGTTTCGAGACCAAAGGTCCCTGCTTCAGGACGGTACTAAGTATACCCAAATCTAAATACAATTATGGCAGATAATGGAAAGGTTTTCTATGACTGGAGTCCCTCAAGGGAGTTTACTGGGTCCATTAATGTTCATAATCTATATAAATGACATACAAAAATGTTTTCATTTCGCTAATTTCCTACTTTATGCGGATGATATGAAGATTTTCGCAAAAGTGAACTCCCTAGACGATTGCTGAAAAATTGAAGAAGATCTTAACCGCGTTTCTGCCTACTGTCATATAAACAAACTTCTTCTTAACGCAAAAAAATGCTTTTAAATGACATTTTCCAGGAAAACCAATAACATTCAGTTTGCCTACTCAATAAACAACCTTCAACTAGAAAACAAATGCGAATTAAAAGACCTCGGAATAATTCTCGACAGTAAACTTATTTTTAAAGCGCACTTTGACCATATTATCTCCAAAGCCTACAGTATGCTGGGATTCATACTTCGAACCTGCAAACAATTCAAAAATCCTCACTCATTAAAAATTTTATATTATTCCTACGTTCGCAGTCACTTGGAGTATGCATCTCAGGTCTGGAATCCACAACAGACAACATACATTGCGAGAATAGAACAAATTCAGAACAGGTTTTTGCATCGCCTCAATGGTAAATCCGGCATGTATTTCGACTCATATATGGAAGCAATGGATTTCTATAACATGAGAACCCTGGAACATAGAAGAGCAATTGGAGCTGGTTTCTCTCCACGCTCCATCAAGGCGAACCCGGCAGTCCGTGCTCTTCCATGTACCCATAAGCAGAACCTCTTATGCACAGAACTCATTCATCCAGCGAACATGCAAAGCATACAATGACCACTTCAATGACATTGATATATTTAATACCAACATCTCAGCTCTTAAAAATCGTATTTAAACCGCTTATATTATATTACTAGTTTCTATATCTTCACCGGATTAACTGAGACCGACCATCATCATACACACACCACAGCCAAACTCTCATCACTCTTTACACATACCCCCATATCTGTATACAACGCACAGAATACATACGCACTCCACTCAGCCACAATCCCATACACCTCACTCCACTTCCCCCTCTAACTCCCATCCCTATCCCTCTATTTAATATATGTTCTCTTTATTGCTTGACTTAACATTCTATGCCGTGGATCTCTATAATTGGTCTACGAATTACCCAATACGTTATGTATTATTATAATAAATTGTATACTGTTGAGATTCCCAAAATAAAAAAATAAAAAATAAATAAATGACTTTCCAATTATTATTATTATTATTTATTTATTTATTTATTTATTTAATGAAAAGACAATCTATGATTATATTATACTATTTATTATATGAATCGAATAAGTACAAAAATTAAATTAAAAACATACTAACAAATTATATGAATCGAATAAGTACAAAAAAGAAATCCTAAAAAACCAAGTTTTTCTTATACTCCCTTTCTTATTTTCCGGTTTCGTGTCTACCATATGCGTCGGAATCTCCATACAACTTATATGAAAAAACCATTAAAAATTTGAAAAATCCAAAATCATACAATAATTATTATTATTTTTAAACGAAAATTTGGTAGATCTTCTTGATCGTCGCCACGAGTCTGCTTGCAAAGTTTCAGCTCGATTGAATCACGGGAAAAGGGTTAAAAATTGATCTAAAGTTTTTTCGACGGCAAGCAAGCAAGCAAGCAGACGCCACGAGTTAATATAAAGGGAGTAAAAATATGCATAGATATATTAGGTCCTTACATATGAATTTGGCGTTTTGCCGTACTAGCAAATTTGATCTCAAATATCTTCTCTTTGGTTAAGAATTCCAAATCCAAATTTATACAGCTATTTACTCATGTATTTGAAACGAGATGCTTAAAAGAATTTAGGCACTGTCCAAATCCCTGGAACAACATGTATCTAAAACCTTTGGAAAACGTCTACAAATGTCTAGGAACGTCTAGATTAACCGAGAAGCGACAAACATCTTCTCCTAAATACTATAATAATATAGAAAGTACAAAAATATCAGCCTTTGAGTATAAATACGGAACTACGGAAAGAGATATACAACCACTTGCAAAATAAATTATTAAAAATGTTAACAGTACAGATATCATAATATAAACAAGTAATTGAAATACCATCGCATATAATTTTTATTCCTGTGTTCTAATTTTATTGCGCTTCTCTTAACAGAATATTAATTATGTTTCATATTGTACTTTTATAAATTTTGATTAATTATAATATGTATAAATTTTTTGTAAAAAATTTGGCTTAACTTTACTTTATGGCGTTACCCCGATTTTCTTTAAAAAAATATATCCTGGTGTAGTTGAGAGCCCTGATGTCAAAACTGAAATCAAAATTGAAATTAAAAATTATTACACATTAAATTTGAAATTTTCCATACATTTTGACATTGGAGTCGTTTAATTTACGGATAAATCATAGATATACTGTTGTATTTGAGTACCCTGATTTTAAAAATTAAAGCAAATCGTTTCGGTTGCAACTATTTAAAAAATTATTGCATTTTAAAGTTTAAAATTATTTAACAACTTTTTGACGTTTGAAACGCACTTTCCTTAGACAACATTAATTTACGCAAATCATAGATGAGGCAAAAAATGAATATTATAATGTTCTTTTTTTGAAAAATTTTTATTTTTCTTTGAATTAGACAAATTGAAAATTTTTTACACACAACGACTTAAAACCCTGACGGGCCGTAGCAGGCGAGTGTATGGGTGCACATCAGAAAGAAAACGTACATTCATATCGAAAATATATTTCATCGTTTTAAGGAAATAAGCACAAAATTATCAATTTTTAAAAAGTATGACTTATAAAAATTTATGGATTTATAATTATAATATAATTTTGCATTTTTCTAAATTTTTTATTACTCCCTTTCGAAACGTCGCCCGACTCAAGCCCAACGCATCAAGTAAGCGCGAAACCCGTTTCAACTAATAAATAAGAAAAGGAGTATAATAAAAACTTGGTTTTTATGGGTTTGTTTTTTTCTTCGTTTTTGTCGTTACAATACTATATAAATAAACATAGTTTGTAAGAGCACCACTTTAAGAATGCGGCCACGTGCACCTATCCGGCGTTTGTGCGCAGGTTTAACGACATTCTTACAGCGGTCAAACTATACTGAACCATTGCCAACATTTATTCCTTCTGCTCAATAATCAATATACTTATATATATATATATATATATATATATAAAAAGAAACACGTGTTTCCCTACCAGCCACAACCACCCACCGGTGGTTATGGTGGCAGACAGCCCTTGGTGTCACATCGAAAATGCCTGTGCGTGGGTAAGAGTGGGTGACGAAAATGTGCTTTCTAGCACATCGTTTTGTTATGGGAAGGCCGCAAATGCTTCAGATTGTTTCAAAATAGGCGACTGTGTCGGTGAGTCTAGAAGGTTCCGGAAAAACCTGCTCTCGAAAGTTCTGGAAGGGGAAGATTCTATAAAATTCCCGAATGTTCTATAAGGTTCTTAACTGAGTGGCGGAATGTGTCGGTGTGTCTAGAAGATTCCTGTACATTCGATAAATTTCTAGAAAGTTCTGGAAGGTTCGCGAAAGTGCTATGACGATCCAAACGGTGTACTAAAAATCTACGCCTGCGAAGCCGCGCGGACACAGCTAGTCTTCTTAATAAAACCTTTCAATCGGTCGTAACACGTAAATAAATGATTTGCGAAATAAACGAACGGCCTCAAACGTCCCGACGCCATTTCATCAAAATGATGTTTACACAACAATAATCGTAAAGGTCGCTTTACATTGTCGCAGCAGCTGGCGCCAGTATCACTGGATTCCAGCGCTGGATAAGCACTGTATCAATGTAAAAATGTTTCAATCCAGTCCAGCATCCAGTATCCAGCACTGGATCGAAATAGACCGGCCGCCTATTTTCAAATCCAGTGACCGCCCCCGCACGCCGCGCAGCCCGTGCCAGTGGCACTGGATCCGTATAAACACTGCGCGCCAGTGAACGCCAGTCGCTAGCGCCTAATCGTACAGTAACCACGCGTTTTATTTGTCCAACAATCACCACATCTAAAATTTCATCTAAAAAGTGATCTGATGAGTAGCTCATTAAATTTGTGTAATTTTTTTTTTCTAAATAGATATGTGAACATGGAATACGTGTCACATAAATATTCTTACTATTTTAAAACTAAGATAAACGCTTGTGCTATGAAAATAGGACCAACTTGCTAGTCTGGAGTGAGGTTCGAACCCGCGACCTTTGGATCACGAGGCCAGTGTCCTAACCACAAGACCAACAAGCTACTCAATTATGTAGACAGGAAGAGTGCTTATGGAATTTAAAAACACAAAATTTCCGTAACATAAATATCCGCATAATTCTACTGCATTGCAGAATATTTGTTCTGCCATGAATATCGAGGGGTTAACTGTAGATGACGTTAAGGCAAAAAAAAATTCCTTGAGATGCACTTATTACCTAGAATGCGATAAAATCCTCAAGGTCTGGAGCAGGAGGAAATGTGAAACACTATTTTTTCAAGGATGCAAACGTGTAGTCACCACAACAAAGTAGAAATGACTACTGGACGCGTGTAAACGACGCGATCCAGTGCCAGTGCCAGTGCAGCGCCGGAATCCAGTGATGCTGGCGCCAGCTACTGTATCAATGTAAACCGGCCTTAAGCGTCCCCACGTCGGGCTGTCGGGGCATGTGCCATCAGCTATGATTAAATGACAACACTGTCGCCGGCTCTCATTACAAATATTATACTTTGAAAGCCGCTCCTTTCCTCCCGGTCCTCCAGACGTCTCCCTGCCGCGTTGCCAGCTCGTAACAACAATTAGACGTGATTAAAATTATGCCAGAGTGCGAGAAAACATGGCCGCCGCGACGGCTTCATCACTTTAGTCCTGACCGCGGGACGGCGCGCCAGTGCTGCGGATGTGAAATTAATTAATGAAAATAAAATGTAGACGTGTCGTTTTAAGTTACGAATGCTGTGCGTACTAACTTGTTAATGAGAAAAAAATCAACAGATGTCTCTAGCAGAGACCATAGTAATATATGAAAGATTATTGTTTCGAACACTTATATAGAACTTAAAAATTTTATAATGTGTGGATGTTCTTGCGATGGAGTTGGTGAGCGTTGCATTGTGTAGATTGATCACTTAAGCCAGTTCATACAGCCATCGTATAAGAGACGTCTACTTTGGTCATGTATAAATTAGCTTCGTCTCTGTGAGACTTCTATAATTTATCGTTAATTAATTTATCACCCCTCTGGGGACAATATCCAGTTACTGTGTTCTTAGAACATACTTAAAATATTGTTTATAAAATTAATTATTTTTCCTATCTTGTTTTTCTTAAATACGACACACTTAAATACGTGCCTATCTGTTAATTATCTGACATATAATACATTTTTAAAAATATTTTTATATGTACGTTCTGAAAACACGATTACTGGATTTTGTCCACCGAATATTTATATTTATATGGGAAACGTATATGAAAGTCTATGTAGGGTGGCCACAGGGCTGATAATCTGTTTGAGATGGCTTAGTGATCACTTTACAGAATGCATCGCTCACCAATTCCACCGTAAGAATATCCACACATTACCATTTTTTTTAAATATACATTCACATTCAATGCTAATTCAACTTTTCGCGTTTTTTACGAAAACGTGGGTTTTAATTATTCATTCATATCAGAATAGATTTTATTTTATTTTTTTTTCGATTAATAACTTTATAACAATTATTTATAACTATAACTATTTTATATTTCTTAATTATTTCAGTCCAGTGGTATCTCCATAATGTTAGTTTTGCACTCATAAGAAAATATATTCTATATACCTATGCATATTCCATAACTAAGGTTGATTTCGAACACACAGAAAACGAATACATATATTTTCCTAATTATTGTAAATAATATTTAATTTACTACTTTTATATTAGGAAAAGGATTCGATCAATTCTAAGTTATCGTCCTCAAAAATCTTTCTCCTAATACGACTTTTCGATTAATATCGAAATTTTTCGTAATAAATAATTTACATTAATTAATTAAATAACTTATAATAAATAAATAAATAATTAAATAACCTACCTATATAAATATTGTAAATCTTTCCACTTTTTAGAAGTCGAGAGTTGAAACACAAATTTTTATAGCAGACAAATTAATAATTTGACAATTATTTCGCGGTAAAATAACAAACAATGATCTTCAAGTTTGTGTTTACTGGGGTATTATGCCGTGTTGTTACGACCTTTCGGGCCGACGTTTCGGATCCCATTGCAGGGTCCATCATCAGGGCTGATGTGTTGTCTTGAATGTTGGTGTTGTGGTTAAGTATCGGCTTGCAATACCGTGCCGAAGTCATGATGTGTTTGTATTGTGTTGTATGTATGATTCATCTGTTGTCTGATCACTATCTCTGCGGAGTCTGCGACGAGAATAACTTTGAAGCGCCGGATACCAAGATGTTTTTAATTTGAGACCATCATCTCTATTAATGTTTATCGGATGCTTGTAGATTTCTAGTGCTTCCTTGATAAGACGCGCATGGTGACTCTTAGGCTTTCCAAGGATTTTCGGTTCGAATGCAAAATGATGGCCGGTATCCAGAAAATGCTCAGCCAGTGCTGATTTTTCTGGATGACCGAGTTTGCATGCCCGTTTGTGCTCGTTGACCCTTTTGGAAATGGTACGCGCCGTTTGCCCCACGTATACTTTATCGCAGTCTTGACAATCGAATTGTCAAGACTGCGATAATAAGAGTCTAAAACGCCTAGACGATCAACCATGCGCTGTCCTATCAACGGACAGCACTAGAATCTACAAGCATCCGATAAACATTAATAGAGATGATGGTCTCAAATTAAAAACATCTTGGTATCCGGCGCTTCAAAGTCATTCTCGTCGCAGACTCCGCAGAAATAGTGATCAGACAACAGATGAATCATACATACAACACAATACAAACACATCATGACTTCGGCACGGTATTGCAAGCCGATACTTAACCACAACACCAACATTCAAGATAACACATCAGCCCTGATGATGGATCCTGCAATGGGATCCGAAACGTCGGCCCGAAAGGTCGTAACAACACGGCATAATACCCCAGTAAACACAAACTTGAAGATTCTGAGTGGCCGTGAAAACCTAAGAACATTCTTTACAAACAATGATGTGTGCAGTTTTCTACACTGACAGATTTATACAGACAAGACGGCTTTTAATTAATTTGAGAAGACAGACACTTACATTTTCGCCCTTTTCTATTGCAAGGATTCACTCTAGCAATACTTACAAAAAAGTGATCAAAATTAGTATTTTGTATATATTGTACTTAGTTTAACTATTTGTCTCGTCTTGAAAGCACACGAATAAATCACATCTTTCAAATCTTGTATTTCAAATTTGTAAATTGAATGTCCAGCCTTAAAAATTTAACAAAACTAATGAACTAATTTATGTATTTGTTCTCAGTTCCCCCGGGAAGACCCGTCATCTACGACGGCAAGAGGAGAGACAAGACCAAGCTGATAGAGCCTTACAACGAAGGCTCCGATGTGGTGCTCGTATGCGAGGTAGAAGGAGGTAAGTCAATTTGATATAAAATAGATTTTTTATAAAAATTTTGGGCTACGTATTAAACAGTCCCTTCGCAACGGCGAGAAACAATGACACCATAAGATTAAAACAATAAAAATATGTTTAAAATGACTTAAATCAAACATTTTTTTGAAATCTATCACAATGATCGCAATCTAAATATTTAAACTACTAAACTAAAATGCAAAAAAGTTTAAAACCTTACCCCCCCCCCCCCCCCTTAAGATATTTTAAAAAAATGTTAGTTAGATAATCCACGTTTTATAAAAAGAACGATTTAAAATTCTACCCGTAATCCGAGGCTGTAGGGTTTTTCTATTATTTTCATTTGGACTGTTTTATGCAGAAGCATACAATGTCACATCAATGCAATCTTGAATCTGTGAGGGAGTGTCACTGAACTGAATATTTTTCTACTAAAGCTCTATTATATTCGCATTATCTTAACGTCTGCGAGTTTTATGAAGTTGTCAAGTAAATTTTTCAAACTACAGAGTGTTTATTCAAACGTGTAATTTTTGTGAGAGCTTTGATGGAAGGTATGGAAACATCGAATTTTAAAACTCATTCATACGGTTCATATAGAATATAATTTGTTTCAGTACATAAATAAGTTAAACGACCATTATTTAAAACTTAAATCTTTAGTATAATAGTAGACCGATAGACAAATCTGAAAATATGTGACAACAGATAACACTTGAGAGAGAAAATTGGGAAAAAAGGGGACAGAAAACTGCTGATGGTGATTATTATGATATATTATCATCTTATAAATATAATGTAACCAGCTTAACATGTTACGTTTTGATAAAATTCTACATTAAATAGTTATATTCACCCGTAAAAATAACGTACTTTTACTACACATATCGGCCGCGAGTTATGGCTGTATCGTAGCGTCTTGGTAAATAGATATTGAATTTTATATTTTTCGCTTTTTATACCTCATTATTATTTTGTGCTTCATCATTATTTGAGCCATCTGAGAGATTTAATGATGGACATTGTTGCATAGAGATTTTTACATTTTTTAAAGAATCTAATCTCTAGTATTTGTGATCCGCTGTCTCTGTAATATTTTCGTTTGTTTCTCTGTACTGCACTTGGCTGCGCGTCACTGACATTTTGCCTTTCATAACAGAGTGCAATCTAACGCGGCTATTGTCAAAGTCAAAGTGTTCCATACTTTGCTCAGAGAATGAAGCGAGAGACGTGGTTTAAATAATATTTCCTGCGACTCGTACCTGGTGTTGCCACGGGGAGGGTTTATCCCGGTTTATCCAAAGAATTTAATTCAAAACATTGCTTATTAAAAAGTATACAATAGGGTAGCTTCCCTTGTATTACCAAAAAAACTTGAAAAACCCAATCTTCTCTAAAGTTTAAAAACTATTGTAGCGACTCGATGAACCTAGAGTGAACTCTGTCATGAAACAGCGGTCGTCAACCGTAACCGCAAACTCTTACGCACTCAATCCAGGGTCACTCATCTGTGACCGCGTTATATCTCTAGAGAATTCTACGACATTCCAGTATACTAAAATACACATCAGAAGAGTCTATAATCTGCTACAGACTAATCTCTGGAACAAATCTGACTGAGTAATTCAGATATAAATGGCGTAACGCGCCGCGCTTAGGCAATTCAGTTAGTAATGACGACAGCGCGACATCCGTGGCGTTAAACAGTGTGATCAGTGATTTGACGACACGCGATATTAGTAAGCGAGCAAACACAGTATAAACTACAAGTGATACCAGCGGAATAAAGGAAGAATACCGGGGCGAGAAGTTTCTATGTTCGAAATATTGAACGGAGTTTACCAGAAATAATCTAAGCAATAGAGACAGTGTTAATTAGTGTGAATTAAGAACAGTTCAATAATAAGTGTGTAAAATACTCAGTAGACATTAAGCAATCGTAAAATTAAGAACGGTACTACAATTTAACTAATTGTACAGTGACATTTTTTGATAATAAATTAAACTAAATAAATTTCTAGTATTTTTATTTGCCTCTCAAAGCCACCACGCCCCGTGACAATATATTAGGTCCTTACATATGAAATTGGCGTTTAGTATGGGAGGAACATAAAGCCGATTTTTTTTTATTATAATATATTTATTTAATCAAAGTATGTACCATTGCTATCTATGCACTTTTGCCATCTCATAGGTAGTTCATCGATCCCTTTACTAAAAAAACCATTCGGACGGGAATCAATAAAATCTTTGAAGGCGGTTTGGACTGCCCCATCGGAGTTGAATTTTTTCCTTTGCAAGAAGTTATCCAAATTTCGAAAAAAATGGTAATCTGTTGGGGCAAGGTCCGGAGAGTACGGTGGATGTCTTAGACATTCCAATTGAAGCTCCTCTAATTTGGTAGCCGTCTGTTGTGCAGTGTGTGGTCTAGCGTTATCATGAAGCAGCAGTGGCCTAGAGCGATTAACCAGCCTCGGTTGTTTAGCAGCTAGCTTTTCCATCATGGTTTGCAGTTGCTGACAATAGACATCTGCCGTAATCGTCTGGCCAGATTTAAGAAAGCTGTAGTGAACGACACCAGCACTAGTCCACCAAACGCTCACAAGTAACTTTTTTGGAGTCAATTTTCGCTTGGGGCATGGTTTGGCTGGTTCGGCAGGGTTCAGCCATTGCGATGAGCGCTTCCGATTATCGTACAGGATCCACTTTTCATCACAGGTAATGATTCGATTTAAAATCCCTTCATTATTGTGCCGGTTGAGTAATGCAACGCAGCAGTCAACGCGCGTTTGTTGATTTGCTTCACTCAATTCGTGAGGTACCCACCTTTCAAGCTTTTTCACCTTACCAATTTGCTTCAAGTGGATTAAAACAGTTTTATCACTAACACCGCAGCCTGCAGCTAACTCGGATGTGGTTTGCGATGGATCCGCTTCCACAATAGCCTTCAATTCTTCATTATCAACTTTGGTCTCCGGCCGTCCACGGGGCTTGTTCTGCAGGTCGAAATTTCCAGAACGAAAACGTTGGAACCAAAAACGCACTGTGTTTTCTTTTGCGGCACCGTCGCCATACACATCATTAATCCTTCGAGCCGTTTCTGCAGCACTGGTGCCACGGTGGAACTCGTACTCGTAAATAACGCGATATTTCAAGTTTTTCATTTTGTAAACTGAGTGACGCAAAGAAAAAAACAATTGAGGAAAAAACAAATGAATTATAATTTTCAAAACACAAATACATGAGTAAATAGCTGTATAAATTTGGATTTGGAATTCCTAACCAAAGAGAAGATATTTGAGATCAAATTTGCCAGTACGGCAAAACGCCAATTTCATATGTAAGGACCTAATATAAAATAACACTGGATGTACACATGTAAAAGCAAGAACCTCGGGAGAATTGAGTGTGGCACCGGCTTTATAACTAGGAACTTTATGACCTGTCACAAAATTTATGAGATTATGGAGGCTTCGATGGCTAGGCCATATGAGAGCGTGTGAACGATGCGCAACTCCCGAAACGACTACCCCATAATGAACCTGAAGGACCCGAAATGAGGTGGCAGGGCAACATAAATAAAGAGATTTAACATCAGAATTGAAGGGAAACAGTCCGATGACGAGACTCGTAGGGGTGTATTCTTGACGACAGGGTGTACTATTGAATTGAAGAGCAAGGGATGATAAGGATGAAAAAAACTAACCCATAAAAACCAAGTTTTTATTATACTCCCTTTCTTTGTAAAATATAACAATAATTAAAGACGAATTAAAACATATAACATAACACTAAACTTACATTTAATATATTTCTAAAATGTCAGATGTTTTGAGCTTGGTACGATACTTCATGCTTTGAAGATTAAATTCTAAAAACATTTATCAGTCAATTTAATCAAGATTTTGATATATTTGTGAATTTTGCTGTCATCCGTGAACCAATTGTCATAAATTTTCGAAATTCATAGTGAAGTACCTATTACATACACCGACGGAGTAATTCAAATTTTAAATATTCCGTGACGTCGTCAGGCCGCTGTTGGTAGTAATCAAACATTTGTATGGTTTCCAATTTTTAAAAATCAATTAAATTTTCTAAAAATCCAAAATTATACTATAATTATTTTTTTTAACAAAAATTTGATAAATCTTCTTGATTGTCGCCACGAGTCTGATCGCAAAGTTTCAACTCGATTGGATAACGGGAAAAGGGTTAAAAATCGATCCAAAAAATTTTTCGTCAAGAAAACAAGCAAGCAGACGCCACGAGTTAAAAGAAAGGAAGTAAAAAAAAAAGTGTACCTTTACCGTACAACTTATATTTTAATAACGCATATTTAAGCCCCGCTTATAAATAAGTTTAGATTACATTAGTATAGAAAAGACATCTATCTATCTAGAAATTATATTTATCAAATTGTGTACATACATAATTTTGCAATAAAACTACTTTTAATGATAAAAGTACAATTTAGAGTAGATTTTTTTTAAATACCTACGTAAAAAAGACATCATTGGTCAAATTTTTATTACATCTTTCGTCTCAGTGATCACATCTCTACCATATTCAATATATTTTCTTTCCTCTTTTGTGAGCTCCTGTTTTTACTTCCATACATCAGTGTCGGCACCAGAATTCTACGGTGTATCTACACTGCTCTGGAATAACTCCAGGAAACCAAAGATATTAATGAAATTTTTTAACTTGTTAAATATAATATTAATTAACAGAATGTTAATTAACTTATTAAAAACCACTACCAGATTTACGGTACCCGTCTCTTCGTCAGGACCAACACTACACTACTATATTCACAACACTATACTCCCTAACCATAGTAGGTATTCTTAAACTTTCACCAATATTGATCACATGCGTGTTAATCTTGTCAGAGACAAGCATGCACTAGCCTACAGTACATTCAGGAATCTAACGAAAGAGAGTGAGAGGGGGCGGGGTCTAAAGTGGGTGTTACCAAATCTTTTGTGAAAGTTAAATTAAACAAAGGGCTGTATGGAAAATTGATTTGGTTATTAATTAGAGGTGCTATATTATTCACCGTTTCCCTAATGTAAAAAAATTCTAAATTATTTAATTTTAAACCTATTTTATTAGTATTTAATAATTTCACCCCTATTTTTGAGTCAAATTTATGATTATTTTCTATGAGGTGGTCCTGACGAAGAGACGGGTACGTTTCGAAACCGGTAGACCGTAAATCTGGTTGTGATTTTTACTAAGTTGACTAACATTCTGTTATAATGTCTAACCACAAAATTAATGCTTTAAATATTAATAATATTAATAATAAAATATTAATTATTGAGAACCAAGCCGTGTACAAAATAGCCAAACATGTTCGGTACACGTCATCGCTTCCCGATATTTGTCCCTCCCCGCTCCGTGTTATGTTCGCAAATGGCTCGCGAACAATAAACGGGCCATAAATGAACAATCGAGACATAACTGGACCGCAATGTTTTTAAGTACTTCGTTGTTCGAGAGGACAATCAGAAATATATTTACACGCCTCTACAACCATTGTGTGCACTTATAACTGTAGTTTTGTTGAAATTTTAAAAGTACCAAAAAACGTATCTGAATATTTTACAAAGCGCTAATATGTAGGTATGTATACAGGGTTATTTGGTAAACATTAAGAATCTCGCAGGACTATAATTCCTGCCTTATTTATGAGTCGAAAATTTTCAAGCTATTATGACCTAATGGAGATATGCGACATCAAAGTTTGCATTTTTTTTCAATATTCCAGACTCATTTTTTGTAAAATGTTGGACTATCATTACAGTAACATATATCGAATATGAAAAATTCATTTCCTTTAATACAAGTCAAATAAAAAAATAAAAACTTTTTCAGGGTTTTTATCATTTTATTTAACATGTATTGAAACGAATTAATTTTTCGTAATCGCTATAAGTTACTGTAATGATAGTTCAACGTTATACAAAAAATAAGTCAGAAATATAGAAAAAAAATGCAAACTTTGATGTCGCATATCTCCATAACTATTGATATTAGGTCATGATAGCTCGAATATTTTCGACTCATAATCAAGGCAGGAATATAATCCTGCGAGGTTATTAATGTTTTCCAAATAACCCTGTATATGTCTTATGGGTATACTATACGCACGGTATGGGAATATTATAAGCACTTAATACAATTTAAACATTTATTCAATAAACAGAGCCACTGGATGTGAACTTAACTGGAGAATTATTTTTAATGCACCCTAATCGTCACTCGCTAGAATATTTTTCAAAAATTTTCCATTTCCACTAGAAAATTCTTCATGTAAGTACCCTACTCCCCCGTTAGTCTGTGTTATCGCTCATAGTTTGTTTAGTTCATTTCTCTACGTTTATCGAGAATCTAGCCGTAGAGGAACTTCAAAATAAGACGGTTTTACCTCGATACCGCCGCTGATTATATAGAGTCCTCGACTTCTGGAATTTTCGCAAACACATTCGAATACAGTAAAAGTTTTTTGCAGATTTCAAGTTAATTCTTAAATCTTCTAGATTATTCCGAAGACTTTAATTGTGTACATATTTTCTCGATTTAAGTATCTTATGACGCTATGTTAACATTTTATACGGTTATTCTCACAGATCTCGAATTTATTCCTTTCGGTTGCAAGTTTTGTTTTAAGACCTAAACGATACTTAACTTTTTCATCGTCATCCTCATTATCAGCCATTTCCTCCAATACTAGATGAACTTCTTTGTGTCTTCTCCGATGTATTTTTTTATGAGAGCCCGTTCTTATTGGTTGTACTAGAAGTACTCATTGATTACGTTTGAAAATGATATTCAAACTTACGAATGCACTTTACCTCAGAATAATCTGCAAAAAAAATATTCAGATAAGCCTACTGCTATGGAATTCTTAATAATTTAAAGTAAACTTAATATCCTGTGGTGAGAGCGCATGCTAGAGCCATCTAGCGCGGCGTGGGCCGAGCAAGGCCTACTGAGAAGCTACCAGCAGTCACCAAGCCGACCGATAGAGGGACCCTGGGGCCATGTCCACGCCAATCACTTCTTCCATGACAGCAGCCTGGTCCAGACATCTTATCTAAATATTTATGATCACGCAAGTGTCGTATATCAAATATCTAGTCTACCGCTCGTACGATATTTAAGTGACTCTCTGTCTATTACCTGTGTAGCGACTGCTATATGTATATTTCATTCGTACTTATAGTTTGGTACTCAGGCTTACTCGGTGGAGCTGCCTGGTCGATGTGGGTGAACTTTTCGGTGCATGCAATGAGACATTTACGTGAGCGATAAGACTAACAATAAGTTTATTCAATAAAGATACAAAGTTATTATTTTGTGGCAGTGTTAGTTTGTGACTCTACTTGACGCGGAGCTAGATTGGGTTAGTTGAAATATCGGGACGCGCGGCTTGATTTAGGTTTTGTAACAATAGCACTCCTGGTGTAAGGAATACGTGCAAGAGCTGTACGCGCTGGGACGGCCGGGTTTGGAATGCTGTCACTTCTCTTCCGCTCGGGTTGCTCGGCGTCAGCGTCCGCGGACGGCAGATGTCGCCCGGGGCGGCTGGTTCCGCCACACCTTCTAACCCTACATTGTAGCATCCTGACTCTCAATAGTGCTTCCATTTTATAACTGTCCTTGTCTTGTCAGGGATCCCCAGGTGACGGTACAACTTACAGGTGGTAAGTTGAATTGAATATTTTATTTAAATTGTTAGTAGCGATTATCCAATCTCTACCGAGATCGCCATTCGCTCGTCGGCTTACAATCTTATTGCCTAAAATTATGCAATGGTCGTCAAATGTTTTCAGATCAAAAGTGAGTTTGTTAAAACCCTTTTGTGAATGTTGATATACCAGGTGTCTCATACAGATTTTCAGTTAGATTTTTGCCTCGGTAATGAGTCGAAAATGCAACCATGGCCTAATATTTATCAACAGTTATTGTGATATGCAACATCATAATTTGAATTTTTTCAATATTTCTTACAAAAAGTTGAACTATCATTACAGTAACTTATATCAATTAAAAAATTCATTCGCTTTAATATAGTCGGATAAAATAATACAAAAATGTTGCAAAAATTTTAAATAGAATTTTTACAAGGTATTTATCATTTTATTTATCTAAAAAAATAACTAAAAATCTTAAGGTTTGTGACACGATGTCAAATTAAAAGCGATGACGTGGCTATTCTCGTTTCCAGTCCACTTAAATTACTAAACTCATATTAAATTTTTCCGCTACTATAAAAAAGTGACTTGTTATTATATTCGCAATTGAATTCATTTTCATAAAATTTAAATACTAGCGTATCCCGCCATGTCAGGATTCAATTTAGTTATAATTTAAAATCATTGTAATTGCAATATTTAAATTGATCGAGGCAGATGGAAGGTGAATTTGTCAAATGGCTTTATTTTTATCGATGTGTAGCGACTAGAGTGCATCAGAGCAAAATTTGTAACGAAAATCCCCAATAAAATATTTTAAAATATTTTATTATCAGCGGTTGGGGCTAGTAAGTAGAGCAATAGGTACACTACGGGTGGGATGAAAGCTCTATTTTGCGCAGGATCCTAAAGAGTAAGTAAGCAAAAAAATAGTAAGTCAAAAATTTTACAAACACAGGTAACTAGGTGTAGACATATAGAGAAGGCAGACGTAAATTCAATTTTATACGAATATGTACACACTCATGATTAGGGTCAAACAGAGACAGTCTACAATTAATATAAGATATATTATAAAATATTAGACAACATATATTTATTAAATATTATTCTTCCCTCTACTATCATATTAGCGAGGATTGATGTCTCTTAATTAAGCTATGAAACTACCTGTAATTTTTTTTATTTTTCTTTTTTTATTTAATAGAAAGTTAACTTAAGGTAAAATAATTCATAAGCTAAGCCAAACTACAGCCATTAATGTTCATCTTATACATGTATTATTGAATAACTTTAAATAATTCAAATTTAGTAACGCCAGTTAATTCATAATTTATTAAGATCAAACTAATAAAGGGAATGAATTTTTATATTCTTATTAATTTATATATATTTTTTAATTAATCTTTTTAATTTATAATTTTTATTTTCATTGAAAGATATAAGTTACTGTATTGATGGTCCAACGTTTTACAAAAAATAAGTCAGAAATATGACTATTGATATTAGGTTATGGTTGCTTGAATATTTTCCACTTATAATCAAGGTAAGAATAAACTCCTGCGAGGTTATTGTTTTCCAAATAACTCTGTATATACAACTTCCTAATAATTTGATAGATATTTATATCATGGGTGTAACGGTGAACGACACACTGTGTAAAGTGATCACATAAGCCAGCCATATCTTAAGTCATAAGCCCTATAAACACCCAAAGTCTTCCATACCTACTTTCCCATATACAGCTTCGTCTCTGTAAGACATCTATAATATTTAAATATTTAAGATTATTATTACGGTTATTACTTTATATGAACCACCTTCCAACAACCAACGCCAACAGTTTGGCATACGCTTCTGCCGTGATAGGACGCTCTTCTGATAACGCTGAATAAGACTTCAGCGAAACGTCGAGATTTTCTTCTCTGTAAAATAAACGGTTCGTATAAAATATCCGTTTTATTTATTACATAAACATCTACAATATATATATATTTTTCTTTCAGTTTCAGGTTCTGGTATTTGACAAGCCTTTGTCGAGTGGAAATGTATTTTAGTTTGTTTTCTTTACGCTGACGAATTAGCGTAACCCTTGCGTATATTAAATATTTGAAATTTCGAACAAACCGAATACGGATGGGATACGATTTAGAATTTCACCGAAACGGCTTTGCAAATGGCGTATGTTGTTACATTTCGGATGTTAAAAAAGGGAAATGAATCGAGGGTAGGTTCCAATGGAGGGCACCCACCCGCGGAGGGAAATATCCGCGAATTTGACTTATTTAAAAATGTTTGGCGAATTTCGTACACCGAAAAGGTTTCAGGCGCGCGGACCGTATTGTTTCGTCCCCGAAACGTACGAAATTTCAAATGTGGAGCCGGCATGTTTTTGGAAAATAAATATCTAAAAAGTCCACAAAACGGCGAGTAATATTTTTTCAGCCTCGCAAATAAATTAACGCACACATGTCGGAAATTTCTCGGAAAGCGATATTTACACTTCGGCAGAAAATGCTCTCAAAAGAACATTCTTGTTTGTTGATCAAGCGTGTTAACTTCACTAATGCGCCATCGGCGATGAGAGACCTCCAAAAGATTCTGAAAAAATTAAAAATTATACAAATTCTCTGAGTCTGCCACGAACGCTTTCAACAATTGATATTAACCACTCGTTCATGTAACGATTTTTTTGATATATCATTATTCATTAAAGTACATTATTTTCTATGGAAAAAAAGCGTGATAATTTCACTAATGCGCCATCGGCGATGAGAGACCGCCAAAAGATTCTGAAAAAATTAAAAATTATGCAAATTCTGTAAGTCTGCCACGAACGCTTTCAACACATTATATTAACGTCTCGTTTATGTAAAGATTTTTTTGATATATCATTATTCATTAAAATACATTTTGTCTATGGAAAAATGTCTATAATAATACTCTTTATCAAAATGTAAATCGAAAATACTTGCGTGTTGAATTCTCTTCGTAATAATACTCGATTTAAGTGTTCAGTAAAATGAATATTTTACACTTATTTATTTATTACGGATTAAAAATCCGAATTTGACACATCGGAATTCACGAAAATCTACCTACGAAAATTCTTGGAAGAAAACAAAACTAACAATTTTAATTTCTTCCATATTATTTTATATATTAAAGTAGACCAAACTAATCTAACCTTTTCAAGATGTCTTATTTGTAAGGCGCCCTTTAAGCATCTCTTGCGCAAAAACGGCACCTTAAAAATTATCGTAACCATAACCATAACCGTAAAACCTGACAATATTGTAACAAGATTAGAAAGAATTACGCCCTATCGAAATCTTTCGCGACGTGACATTTATCTATAAAAAAGGATCGGCCGGCTACTGCGTACTGACAGTTTTTTTTTATGTTTGACGAGTGCGATATTACTAGCAATAAAAATCGAAGCGAAGCAGTGTGACCAGCGCTTGTTTAACCGAGTGACAGATTTTCGGTGCGAGTATCTACCGACAAGTGTGAAGTATTGTTGTATATGAGAGATAAAAGTACAGCGGTGATTCTAAAACGAATTTAGTGAATTAATTTGCGAATTATTCCAGAAACATTTAGTGAATGTAAATTGATAACAGTGTTTTAGTTCAATTTTTGTGAAATTAATTACAACTTTAATTAATTTAAAGTATTGCATTTGCCTCCCACAGTCACGTCCCGTGACATATGTTAATATTATTCAATACAAATTAATCATGCTAATGTTAGTGATGTTAAAATAATTTGTATCAAAGTTCAAATGTTTTGTTTTGAGCAAACAAAAGTGCAATTATATACATCTCTAGCAAAATTTCCCACAACAATATTGTACGATTCGTGCTTAACGTTCGATCGTTTTCACCTCGTAAAAAAACTCATTTGCCTCTCTAGCAACCCAATATTCTAGAAATAATGTATTATTTCAGCGTCATAACTAATTCTGTGAAATGGCTTTATATAAAATCAAATTGCATGCACGCTATTTTTTAAAATAGTATTAAATTAAACCACTATTCAATTTGCTAATTTATTTTTAAAAAATGACTAGTCCGATTTTTTTTCCCCGTGAAGGCCCAACCACGAGTTTCTGTAGGATATTTATATTTTAATTCTAGTATCTTTGATACAATAAGATATTATAATGAAAAATTGAGTTTTTTAAGTTATTTATCGTGCTTTATTTGCGTTTTAGATACATAAATATATTAATTATTTGTTTATTTTCTCATTTTGTCTTTAACTATCTAAGTTTATTAAAAAATACACAACTTAAAATAGTCAATTTCCTTCGAAGTTAAGCTTTTTGAAACCTCTTAGTTTTAATAAATCAATTCATCACCATTATAGTAACGTTAACTAATGTGAATATACCAGAAGTGTCGTATGGTACTAGCACCTAATTTTTAAAGATTTTAGAATAATAATTTCGGCGTACATTTTGGTGTACAATTCCAATTTTAAAATACAATAAGTAAATTCATTAATTACATTTTCCGTAAGATCAACCAATTTCGGAATCACCTTTTCTTCTTCAGAGTATACTACAAACCAAACGTTTCAAAATATGGGCAATTATATTTTTTGGTAATTTGTTCAAACTGTGTAATTCGTGATGAATTATCATTTGCCAGAAATAACGACCAACTAATAACTGATTACAAAAGTAGATAACGCTTAGATTACTGTTTCTCAAAATGTTTTTTGGATTCACAATCTTAACTGCTAAAATAATAATTTTTTTTTTTTTTTAAATATTTAAGGCATTCACTTTGTGGTAAGACATTTAAACAAAATGTTATTTATGTTAGTAAATAACCATAAAAAATAACTTTTATGTCTACCGGTTTCGAGACGTAACCCGTCTTTTTGTCAGACATTGGTAAAATCCCTTTAAACGATAAAAATAAAAATAATAACTTAGATTATTCAGGGATATATCAATTAACTTGTAACTCGTATCAAACGTGTTATATTGGGAAGACATCGCGTAATTTTAACATAAGAATAAAAGAACACATGAGATGCCTTAATAAAAACAAGTTCTTAAAATTTTCAAATCGTCTTTTAGATTCCAATCATAATTTTGATATAAAAACAGGGGTAAAAATATTAAATACTCCTTACAAAGGGTTAATACTTAATAATATAGAAAAAATTAAATTCGTTAAGACATAAATAACATTCCTCTTATTTTATATTTTTATAAAATAATTTTTATAGAACAATAATAATCAAATAAATTTCAAGGGTTATAATTTTAAATCAAAAGTTTGATTTCAAATTATCAGATAAAAATATTTTTTTAGACCCCACGCCGTCTCATTTTCATTTTCTCTTTCCTCTACTCAAATTCTTAATCTTAGTGCATGTTAGCCTTTTAGAGTAATACGCATGTGAAGAGTACTTCGTGAAGGTATTGTTGTGTTAATAATACTATGGTTGTGGTGTGTAGTGATATTTGATGCTAATGTAGTGGTGGTCCTGATGAAGAGATGGGTTACGTCTCGAAACGGTAGACAAAAAAGTAATTTTTAGTGGTTATATACTAACATAAATAACCTTTTGTTCAAATAATATTTTATCCTCCCTGTCAAACAGGTGAGGTATCTATCTCCTGAAAAGCGACATAGACTACAACTTAAAGCTCCCATCTCTCAGATGAATATATCTATCTGGCCATGCATAAAAATATAAGTAGTTTTTGCTGATTAAAAATTCCTGCACTATTCAAAATCAGATATGAGCGGGTCTTCGCTTGAAAACCCTTACAAAAATATTTTATCTACTCACTGCTAATACTGTTTATTTACGATGCTTTAGATCAATATTTTTTAAGGGTGAGTGATACGTGATACCATTTCTCTGATACTTTTTTGTTAAATGAAAACGTTATTTTTGTACCAAAATTGTGGCCTTTTTTCGTGCATATCTAAAGAATTATAAGAATTACATATTTCATTGATGTATACATAATGTATCACTTTATCAAATAAGTTTATTTAATGGGATGATATAGAGGCATGAGAAAAGATCGCTTTGAGAAAATTAATTAATGTTATTGATGATTACAAAATGGTAAAAATTTTCTCATTTATTTGTCTGAGAATGCTCGACTCCAAAATTGTAGAATGCGTAGCGAAGGACTAAGTAAAGAAATAGAAAGGACGACGAAAAATGAATGCAGCTAGGTCTGTTATATTGAAACAGACGTTAATTTTAAAAAAATTGTACCATCTTTAAGAAAAATAAAAATTCGACCAATTAAATTTCTGACGTTTTTCATAGGTCTGTCGTCAACTTCGCTATTGGTGGGTCTTCACCCGAGTGATGGTATTATAAGCAGTGACGCACTAACCGTTATTTGAGATATGTATCTGATTGTATCGATGATTGGTAGCTGATTTCGACGGCAACCATCGGCACTGTACAATAGTTATATATCAGCTATCAATCATCAAAACAAAAAGTATAATTTCTGCATTCGCAAAGCAATACAGACATATTTACAGACTGCAAATCAAAATTCAAAAATAATGTTTCATTGAATTGATGCAATAAATAAAGCTTTTGTGATTATTCGATCGAAGGCAGCTAAAGATTGTACACTCTAGTTGTTTATAACTACGAAACTCCAAAGCGAGAGCAAAATCATCTAGTATAAGATGCGAACGCCCATACACAAAACCATGACAATGTAAGACTCACCTCTGGAATCTTCGATTTGCCACAAACTTCAGTATTGCCATCAGATGGAAAGTCTGCTCGCTCCCTCGCTCCCTCGCTCATGCACAGGCGTTCGAAACACATATCATGAAAAATACATGTGGAAACTGGCGCTACGATTCATTATTATAAACCTATGTTATATAATAATGAAACATGATATAATATGACATAGGTATATGATTATTTAGTTGACATTATATTATACCATCATGCACAAAATTGATGGGCATGTTATGTATGTGTTTGTGCTAAACAAAATGAAATACAATCAGATCTTAAACCCACAAGAATTTTCCTTTATTATTATTTATTAATCCCATGGAGTGTTGCTACTTTTTTTCATTATTTTCTTAGAATGTTTTTATATCTCCATGAATGACAAAATAAATAAATAAATTTATAAAGAAATTTTATCACAGAATCCGTTGTTTAGTGTAGCGTGGTTCATAACTAACTAACTAACCATCACCCCGTTACCATGAAGAGGTAGGCAGAGAGGATTAAGCGCCACACTCTTCTATCCTGGTACACCACTTTTGCTTCGGCCACATTCATAAATCTTCTCATACAAGTTCTACAAATACTTGTAGTATCTGATCGTGCCAGGTCTTTCACGGACGCCCTCTATTCCTGTTGCCTTCAACGCTCACCCCACATATTTTTTTAACCATCCTTTCCTCGTTCATACGTTCCACACGACCAAACCATCTCAGTGGTCCTTTATTTATTCTACTTACTTACACTGCAGCCAGCGTCAAATTCACTTCTAATTTATTCATTTCTCACTCTATCTACCAAATAATTTACACACTTAGTGACCGCATTCAGTCTACTCTCGTTTCCCCTTTGCCAATCCCAGGCTTCACTTCCACACATCAGGTTTGGTACTAGAACGCCGTTATGTACCGCTAGTCTCGCTCCCTTTGACATATTCTTATTGGCCATAACGCCATTTGGACCACCATCGACTTTGTTCCCCGCAGTCACTCTCCTTTTGATATCATTCTCGGCCTCGCCGTCTCTGCTAAAGTTTCACGCACGACTTTAATTGGAGTCGATTTATCCAGCCCGCAATCCAGAGGATCTAGGATGTCATAGCAGCCGGGCCGCGTTCATATATTATTATTACACGCGACGCACACTGTGATATATTCAAAATCTAGCGGAACTTAATACAATGTATACTAATTTCATTTTTATCTCCGGAAGTATTGAATAGATTTTTATGAAACTTTTCCTCAATGTTCATAAATTTATTCTTTATATGTACACATAACTAAAATCTATTCAAATTGATAGTTTCACGCGAGAAAAAAAATAAAAGTCGGTTCATTCGACTTATATTTGCACAAATTGAGCTTGTTTTATATTCAACATATCACGTTATTAATGCAAACCCTGAAAGTACTTTGTTAAGAATCGGCTACTGGTCTAAAATATTCAAGCAACCATGACCTAATATCAATAGTTATGGAGATATGCAATATCAAAGTTTGCATTTTTTTTTTCAATATTTCTGACTTATTTTTTGCAAAAAGTTGAACTATTATTACAGTAACTTATCTCGATTATGAAAAATTCATTTACTTCAATACAACTTCAATAAAATGATAAAATCCTTGTAAAAAATAACTTTTTTCAATTTTTGTAATTAATCGAATCTTGCGAAGGGTGGAACTCTGTTTTTGCTTCTTCACAAGATGGTAAGCTGGATAAATATTTGATTTTTTACCCCTCGACTGTTGTCTCAGTGTGTTATACTGGTGGGTACTCAATTTGGCATTGACCATTAGTGTCAAGGCGGCTTCTAGAGAGAGTTTGGCTCTGGTACTCCAAAAATTTGGCTCGCTTTTTTTATTCGAGTAGCTCAGAAAGGAGATTCAGCAACTACCTCTTTCATTAGATTGGCTGCATCCTTTTTCCCGGATGATCTCAGACTAATTTCAATGGCGACCGTTAAATCTTCTTGAGTTTTTGTAGAAACTAGATCTATGATTTTTCTCTTTTGGATTTATACTTGGAAATACTTTTTCGAATGACTTCCAAGGCCTACCTGATCTTGTACAATCTCGTAAACCTGCTGAACTTGAGGATGGAAGCAGGTCGAGAAACTTAGAAGGCAATGATACTATATCTTCAAACCATGTTCAGTTCATCATGTTCAGCCAAAAATTTCGATAATTTTCTACAGCTTTTCTCCAACTTCGCATCTATTTTTGCGCTAAGACTGCTAATCTACATTTTTAGTTGTCAAGGCGTGCTTTTCTAATCAACCTGGTTGTGTTTTTGTATTATAAAATTCTAAATGCACCTGTTTTGATCATTTTCTTTCCACTTAAAAGCCATACTTAAAATATTTATCTTTTCATTATTGTACGTACTCCTAAAGAAGATTAAAAAATAATGTATGTGTGTCGAAAACACGTGCCGCCAAATTTAATGAAATCTTACAGAATATGAACCAAAGCAGCAAATAAAATTATTTTCTCGTTGGGTACCCATGGATATTTTTTGTAAAACCAAAGCAAAGTCATACTTCTTCAAAAATATTATAATTTTGACATGTACAAGTAAATGACTTTGTATCTGGCAATTAAATATATATATCGTAATACAGTTTACTTTGTAAAGTAGCCATAGACGTGAAGATGAAATATATGTGTGTATTAGTAACTGTACTTCGAAATAAATTCACTTTATTCTTGATCACAATGACTCAAATTAACGAACAAAGTTGCTGTCAGAATGACGGCCAATGCAAGTGTCACTTTGCCAGGTTGCCATATGAAAACCGGTG
>JADDOH010024619.1:0-73143 GCA_016648135.1 Agrypnia vestita | reverse complement strand
ATAATAAACTTAAATGAATGGATTAGGAAAATTACACATATATAAAAAAAACAATACTAGCATAGTAACAACATGGTATAATCATATAGGGTTGAGGGTAATTTTAATACTGTGATAACATCTTTTTGCCGCTGATGAGAATGAGACGTATGATTCATCGAAGAAGTTGATATCAACACAGTGGCTATTCACCAGATTGGCAATCCTATTTCTTGGGCCATTGTACACGTAACTTTTTGTGGATTTAGTGGTTTCTAACAATCTACGCCCTCTTAGATCCGGCCTAGCAGTGATAATGCCAAATTGTTCCAGGATCTCGGGCGAGTCTATCTGTCCGTTGACAGAGTTGTAGAAGAAGGTCAGATCAGACAATTGTCTTCGAATGATTAGTTTGCTGATTCTAAATCTGTTATATACGGTCTCAATATCTCCTGGTGATCGTGTACGATAGGCGATGCATTTACATAGTTTGCGTTGTATTCTTTCGAGCTGATTGATTAGTTTATTGGTATACGGCGACCAAATGACAGAACAGTATTCTAAAATCGGTCTCACAAGACTGTCGAATAGTCGTACCAGCGTGTAGACATTGCTGAAGTCCTTCCCAGCTCTAATGATGTAACCAAGAGTCTTGAAAGCTTGTGACGCAACTTTCTCCACGTGGCTTGAGAAATTCAGTTTATGGTCCACAATAACGCCAAGGTCCTTTGCCGAGGTGACTATCGGGAGATGATGTCCATCAATGAGATAATTAGCCTGATATTGATTTCGTGATCTAGAGAATGACATTACTGAGCATTTACCGATATTTAACATTAGTTTGTTTTTAGTACACCACCTGTGGAGTTCATTGAGATCGTGCTGAAGAATTTCTAAGTCTTGGTCATTCATGATTCTTCTGAAAATTTTCATGTCATCTGCATATAGTAGGTAATCGGATAGTAAATTGTCTGCGATGTCATTGATGAAAATATTAAAGAGAATCGGACCAAGATGTGACCCTTGAGGGACACCAGAGCATACTTCATACTCTTCAGAGATAAATCCATTAACTCTGACTTGTAGGAATCTGCCAGTTAGATATGAATGGAACCACTCTAATGCTGTGCCTCTCACACCATACAGACCGAGCTTGTCAATCAGGATTCCGTGGTCTACCATGTCGAAAGCCTTACTGAAATCTGTGTAGATAGCATGTACATCCACCCCCTGGTTCAGAGCATTGAGTATGTAGTTAATGTATAGATACAGATTCGTTGTTGTAGATCTGCCACCGAAGAAGCCATGCTGCTTTGTAGTAATTATATTTTTGAATGCAAATGTAAGTTGAGGAAGAATTAGTTTCTCGAAAAGCTTTGACATGGCAACTTGTATACATATCGGGCGGTAGTTAGTTACCTCAGACCTAGTACCAGATTTGTGAATTGGGCTTATGAACGAGAGTTTCCATGCCGAGGGAAAGACTCCAAGCTGTAGTGATTTGCTGAATATATGCGTTATGGGCTCGCAGAGACCGGCTGCACAATTCCTTAGGAAGAGATTCGGTACACCGTCGGGCCCAGATCCTTTGCTGACCTTCAGGCTCGTTAGCTGTTTATAGACGTTATCAAAGGTGACGCTAAATTCCGATAAGTTAGCATCTTTGACGCTTCGAGTACTAGTATTATGGTCCGCTGGGGCAGCGTTGTTAATAGTATAGATACTCCTGAAGTATGATGCAAAGAGGTTACTTATTTCACCACCATTAACAGCTGTTTTCTCATTCCAAGACATTTCAAATGGAATGTCAAGGTTATTACGACGCTTGTTTTTTACAAATTTCCAGAACTGGCTAGCATCGGTCTCCATCAGGGACTCCATCCTGGTAACATAGTTCCTGTAGCAGCTGGCACTGAGTTTTTTGCACTCCAATCTCAGCTTCTTGAATCGGATATATGCTGGTTTTGTGTGTGTTCTCTTGTAGTGCGCGTGTGTCTCTTTTTTTTGCCTAACTTTATTTATGAGTTCTTTTGAGAACCAACACGGGTAGTCGCTGGTTTTCTTTGAGAAGACTGGAACATGGTACTCAATGCATTCATTGATTTTCTCATAAAACCACTTAACTTTATCATCAACGGTGTCAATCATGTATAACTCAATCCAGTTGGTCCTAAGGAAGAATCTGTTGATTGCTACATAGTCAGCACGTCCAAATGCGTAGGTTGGTGGGCTATGTGGTTTTAAGTTGGCCTTGCTACTAACGTAAACGTGCAAGGCAGGGTGGTGTTCATCCTCGTCAATTATAGGGTGTGATTTCTCTGGTTTCACGTAGAAATTACTGAAGCATAAGTCGAGGAGATGATCGTAGGAGTTCCGTACTTCGTTCATTTGCATGCATCCAGTGAGGAGTAGTTCGTTGTAGATGAGATTTTCGCAGTCATCTGGTGGAAGGCTACTAGGGATATTGTAGTCGCCTACAATGAGCATCTTGGAGTTGGGGTATTTAGCTTGAATAGATGAGATTGTGTTGGTGTGTTTAGCATAGATGTCGGTCGTTGAGTGCAGTGGTATGTAGATACATCCGACTATGACATCGCCGTCTGTACATTTTATTTTAACAAAAATTTGTTCGATGTTTTTAATGTTGATCGATAGTAGCTCGGCTGATAAGCTGCGCTTGACAGCAATAAATACTCCACCTCCTCTGCTGTAAATACTTGTATTGATATCCCTATCCTTTCTAAATATTGCAAATGTGTCATTAATTACTTCACCATCAGCTATAGAAGAGTTTAACCAAGACTCACTAACACAGATTATATCACTATTGTTACTTGCAGAAGAGGTTAAAAAACTATTTAGTTTAGTTCTAAGACCTCTTGTGTTTTGATAATAAATTTGTAAATTATTTTTCTTTGTGCATCGTTTTTGATTTTGGTGGGCGAAATGTATGTTTGTCAACTATTTTTGGAATTCCATTGACGTATTTAATGGTCTTGTTTATGTCTCCATTGTCCACCAGAGCGTTTAATTCAGATCTCAGCTCCTGAAGGTGCTTCTGTTGTGCTGGTGTAAGGTATTGTTTGAAGATGACTCTAGATCCTTCCGACGGTTTTGTTTTCAATAAAGTCCTCGCTTCATTAGCAGATGGAGTTTCAAGTAGTAGGGGTCGGGTCTTCCCCTCTGCTGCCTTGCCAAGTCGACGTAGTTTCATGTTAGGTACAGAGTCAGATACCTCCTGAGGAATTATCGTAGAAAGCCTGTCACGGTCGTCTTGGAGCCGGTCAGCGCCGGCAAGCTTTTCTGATTCCGGGACGTTTAAAGCAATAACCTTACTTTCACACTTCTGCCTCTCGTAGATTTCAGAGATAATACCGTCAGGTGTGACTGGTATGACACCACCTGCGTTAACTTTATCTTCTACCGCACTGATTCTTTTGCTCAGTTGCGTGTATTGCTTGGCAGCTGTTTTAGTGCTGTCGTTAAGTTTATTTAGGTCAGACCTAATACCAGCGACACTGGACTCAAGGTTCTCCATTCTTTTTGTGAAAGGAGCTAGGTATTTCTTAAAAAGATGTTCAATCTGATTAGTCAGCGTCGGCAAAGCACTATTGGGTGAAATACCGTCATTTGGTGATAAGCGACATCAAAGTTAGCATTTTTTTTTTCAATATTTCTGTTGTATCTTTTGCAAAGCGTTAGAAAATCATGAAAGTAATCTACATTAAATATTGAGAATTCATTCACTTCGATACAAGTCAAATTAAATTGTTAAAACCTTGCAAAAAAATCTGTTCCCAAATTCAAGCGAATAATTTAATATTCTATATAAGCTACTTTCATGATACTCCGATGTAAGCTACTTTCATGATTTACAGAAGGTAGGTCAGAAATATTGAAAAAAAATGCAAACATCGATGTAGCTTATCTTCTTAACTGTTGACGTTTTACACAAAGTGTAAAAAACATTTTCTATTCAAAATTTAATGAAGAGGACTCCCCCAAAGTTTCTGGTACTAGCTACAAGACACCTGTATATGGGAGCATGGAGCGCAAGTTAATGTGTATATGAAAGTTTTTAGAATAGACTAGGGAAAAGTTAATTTGTAAAATGTTGTTTTTCAATTATTATTTTATTTAAAGATTTGTGACTAGAAATGCTATCTCGTCATGTTTAACAGGTGCTCTGAGTGAACCGATCTCGTGTTTGGCCCGAGGCTGGGATAGAGCTGGGAGGATACCCATCGGAGAACATATCCTGATCATGGGAGCTGGCATTATAGGTAAACATTGATTTTGGTATAGAAAAAATGAGGCCATAATGACAAATGATACATGTAAAACCATACCACTACATCACTACGCTAAAGGGAATAAAAACTGTTTGTACAGATCTTATCTGGATCGAAGATTATATCTGCTTGCGCTTTATTAATTATCAATATATTTATTAATACCTACTTTTTACTTTCAGGAATTATGTGGGCAGAGTTATTCCATCTCCAAGGACATAAAAATGTGACAATTTCTGAACCCAACAAGGATCGGCTCACGCTTGCTCAAAAAATTGGTAATAATTTACCTTTCAATCAAGGACCACATTTATTTACAATTATTATATCTTTATTGTATGTTTGTGTCAAATCCAGTAAATATTTAAAAATTCATTCAAATATTGAATACGCAATTTAGGCAGGCATTTGATAGAAAATAAACAAAAGAAAAAAAAACTCTTGTTTGTTCAATTAAATTTGTGATTTAATTAATTCGATTCAATAAATTCATTGATAGGGGCTCATCAAAATGGCTATTTTAATTATTTGTTTTCGTTATTTAAATTCGGATAAAACACATAAGTAACATCACATTTCCTAATGTTTTCTTGTAATCACCCCTTAAGCCATGTATTCACTAGGGGACAAATCGCGAAACATTCCAAGCGGCATGTCGCATCAACATCTACGCTCATGTTTCGAGGACAATGACGCGGTCATTTGACATGTACACACCGGGACTCACATATCACTTGTCGCGGAAATGTCGCCCGATAATGTTATGATGATTAGTGCTGCGCATCTATTTATTCTAACGACTTATTGAAACCTAAGAGGAGAAAAAGGTGGTGGGTGCGAAATTATTTACTGCAAAGAGAAAGAAGGATGGATATTCTATGCGATCTTCGAATGTCTGACGGATCTTTTGTCAATTTCACTCGAATGACAACTGATTTTGAAAATTTATTACAAATAATCGGGCCTTCCACAGCCAAGCAAGACGCAATATTACGTAAAGCGGTTGGCCCTCACATCAGACTTGCAATTACAGCTCAATTAGAGCTTGATCAGTTGGATAACAATCTCGTTTCCCCACACTAATGTCAAGTGGTATACAGTTACAGCGCATGCGCATTCACTTGTAAACATACCACGTGGTACTGATGCGCAGCGCGATGTCGCAGTGAGCTCGCTTGGGTACCGTGCTCATGGCAACTTTGCCGCGGCACGTAGAAATGCCCCTGTATATTGTGCGTGACGTCGCAGAACAGTGTGGGACGTTGCAATGTCACGTAGACTCTATGCCGCGCATGATGTTGAGGGGCAATTTGACCCCTAGTGAATACATGGTTTTATTTTCATATTCCCAATAACGGTAAATAAAGCCTCTCCCCCCTTCCACGCACCGTCCCTCTACCTAAATAGGTAAATACCAAACTGTATTTAGCTTAGTTATCATGTACACCTGATGATAAAACCCAATCATCATTTTGTATCATAAAGTAACTGCCACATTAAGTGATGACATTTATAACCATTGCCATTTATTCATTTGCAACTCAAACGAGATATGATTGTTAGCTTTATATGGCCGATACTCTATGTAGGGGAGGTTTGTGGTCGATGGAATGAAAGAGTGATTGTTAATTAATGTTTATTTCTCGACCGGAGAGAAATAAACATTAATTAACAGCGGTTTAGAGAGCTTTATCGTGAAAAGCTAGAAGAGACTAGAAGAGAGAGAGGTTCATAAAGCATTTTTAATTTAGATTTCTTACATTAGTTTACTACAGTAGGACCTCTTCAATTATAAATTCAAGGGACCCAAAAAACATTTCGAATTGTACCGAACCCTGTTAATTCGAAATTCAAGGCACTAAAAAAAATCGAGAAACGATTGCAAAAAATCGTAAAACTCATAAATTTTGTGAAAAGTGACTGTATTTTTTCAAAAAATCATTTCATTCAAATCATATTTCAAAAAATCATTTCAAAAACACAATATTTATTATGCTATTACAAAGATCGCAACATTTGTATTACTAAAGTACAGTTGCTGGCAAACTTCTTGAAATTTTTGGCGTAGTGGGGGAATGCCCAGAAGACAAAATTTGAGCCTCGTTGGTGGAATGGTACATTCGCAAACTTCCCGCCCACTATGCCGAAAAATTTCAAGATGTTTGCCAGCTACTGTACCCGATATTGACATATTTGTTGTTCTCACTTGAGAAAAAATTTCAAAATATTTTTTTCAATTTTGTAAAATTTAAAAAAAATCCTAATTATGTGACCTAAAATGACGGACCCAGCAATGAATTGATTTCTGGTACAACGGGCTAAAAATTATTTCAAATTTCGAATTATCGAGGTTAATCTACTATGAAATAAACATTTTGGAACTTGTGGTTTTGAAAATTTTCTAATTATGGCAAATTTCGAATTATCAGGATTCAAATTAACGGGGTTTTACTGTATTATTAAATTTATTAATATCGCTGATTAAAAAGTTTCTTTCTGATTCTAGGCCTGGGTTACGAGTGCTCGACGCCCACGGAGGTTCGGTCGTCGGGAAAAACATTTGATGTGATAGTGGACTGTACGGGCGTGGCAGCAGCCTTGGAGCACTCGTTTCCTCTGCTAAAGTATTGTGGGAGATATGTGGTCTTTGGATGTTGCGATCCAAAGGCTTTCGCCAAGTAAGAAAATTAATAAACTGTGTATTTAAAGAAATATATTTTGCTCATTGAATTCATTTTGCCATATTTATAATTATTCGCCATATTACTCGGGAAGCTTTAATCTTTACCCCCGTCCCCCTACAGACCAGTTTAGCTTTTCCATTTGACGTTTCGTTTATTCTTCTCCCCCCTTCTGATATATTACATTTATTCCTTGTGCATTTTGAAGGCATAAAACTGCTGCTGGAGCTGATGTGATCAAATTTAAACAGATTTTGACTTTATTTTTGAATTCATCGTTTATAAGACACTTGATGTGATTTCGTTTAAAATGTGATTAGTAAAATATACAGGAGTTGTGAAAGTGTTATATGTAATTAATTTTATGATATCATGTTTTACTTGATGATTATAAAAATAATTAGATAATGAATTGATTTCAGGATTAATCCATTTGATTTATATCGCAAGGAAGCAACAATCATTGGAGTTATGGTGAATCCATTTACATTTCCCAAGGCCCTTGGGCTCATTGAATCCATGGGGAACAAGTAAGTCTATTACTGCTGTAAATAGCTCACACGCATCAATAAGCATTAGAACAAAAAGATTTTAATCTCTATCATATTTAATTATTATGACAGTAACATCCTTCAGTGAATTACATTACAAAAAAATATTTTCCAGCGTTGACTAGTACCATTGTCGTACAAACAAAATTGTGTTTTTTTTTTTGTAAAACTTAGTGCCAAATTATTCAAATTTCTCATAAAAGTAACTAATACTATACATATCAGGTGACTAAAGTTAGGTACCTACATATTAAGTATTTTAATAAACAAACAACTTAAACTAGATCAAAAGCATTTTGATTACACATATCAGATCAGTTTGATGAAATATTAAACAATATTTACTAGATGTAACATTTATAATAATTTATATTGTTTTTCAATTTCCATCATAACACTTAATTTTTTTTAATCCTAGTAGGTAAAGTATGTCTCAAAATATTTCATATGCATTGAAAGTGATGTGTCATTTATACTAGAAATAACCTGGCAATATGATATATAATAATGAATATTAAATATTTTTCATTTATTTTTATTCAATTAAAAATTAGTAAAAAAAATACAATAGAAAAATAATTTTAATATTTAGATTGATTTATTAGTACATTAGTAGTTTGTTGGCGTAGTGGTCATGATGCTCGCCTAGAGATATGGTGGTCGGTGGTTTGAGCCCCATTGCAGGACACCAGCAAGTCTGTCCTATTTTAATAGCACAGGTTTTTAGCTTAGATTGAAAATATGTAGTTAAAATATTCTGTATAAAGTTTTCTGGGATATTCTGCCATGTATATCTGACCTCTCTGGCCAACGTTTCGGTTCCCATTGCAGTGTCTATCATCAGGGCTGATGGGATCCGAAACGTCGGCCAGAGGTCACATATACACGGCAGACTATCAGAAAACTACACACAGAAGAATCTGAACGGCCGTGAAAATCTGAAAACATTTTTAGTAAAAATATTGACGTGATATGTATTCCGTTTCGCATCTCTATTTTTAAAAAATAAATTATAATAATTTATTATAAATGACGTTTCATTGTTTGTCAATTTCTCTACAATTTTTCCTTGCATGAAATTTGATTTGTGTGAACTAAAATATATTAATTTATGGCACAAGATGCTAAAAATAATTCCTAATTACAAATTACTGGGGTTTTCGAATTATTGGGGTTAATTAGAGTAGCTTGTTGGTCTTGTGGTTAGGACACCCGCCTCGTGATCCAAAGGTCGCGGGTTCGAACCTCATTCCAGACAAGCAAGTTAGTCCTATTTTCATAGCACAAGCGTTTAGCTTAGTTTGAAAATAGTAAAAATATTGATGTGACACGTATTCCGTGTTCACATCTCTATTTAAAAAAAAAAAAAAAAAAATCGATTATGAAATTAGCGTTTTGGGACTTGCGGGTTTGAAAAATTTCAAATTATGGCAAATTATTAGGGTTCGAATCAACGGGGTTTTAGTGTATGATTAAATTTATTAATATCACTGATTAATTTAGTATTACTGTACTATAAACCAAATTGATATGAACCAAAACACACGACCGGCACTAAAAGAGATGGTTAAATTTAGATTACTTTTAGAGCAATATTTAACCAACCATAAATTCTATTTGTATTTGTCAACAATGCCTTGTCGATTATTTTGGAAGTTTCATTGGGAATAACATTTGTTTTTCCTTTCAACTTTTATTATGATAATATATTGCTAGAGTTATTGATAAATAACTAGTGTCCATTTCAGTATTTATACCTTGTCAATATTTTTACAGCTTATTTTTATTTTTTTTATTTTTAAATGCTTTTTGCGATACAATGTTGTGTATTTTCTTCTAGGTATCTGGATTATCAGAAGTTGGGGGTCGTTGTTTATCCTTTGGCTAAATATGAAGAGGCTCTCAAGCAGTTAAAGACAGGAACCATTTCAAAAGCTGTATTTAAATTGTGAATAAAATAATAAAAATGCAACATAATAAACATTTTTATATATTTTGCAGGTAAATATTGAAATGTCAAAATACATAAATTGTGATTGAGGCAAAATTGCTTAGGATGACTTATTCCTATTTCTGACTTCTTAAAAAATCTAAATTCTTAATTATACTCATGTGCACAAAAAAATTTAGCGATATCATCAACACAACAATATAATATATGATTATCATAAACATATATATATATATATCAAATATTAGTTTTTTGTTACCTGATTTACATAGTGGGGAACAAATGTATCAAGCAATTTTTCTCTTTTGGATTATGTAATAAAAATGTTTTTCTATGCAATATTCTCTCAATTTTTGGATCACTATATGTGCAAGATCTAACGTTATAATTATGTAATACTCCGGAGCAAGTGAAGAACAAGTACAGTAAGTAAGTAAAATAAGGAACAAAGAAACTGTTGATGCGCAGCACAGTTCTGCTAGATACTATGGCAGAGACCGGACTAGCGTGATATCGCCTGTCTCCGTTTATTTACGGACACTGCAGCTTGTTTATGTAAACGTAAACAAAACTGCGGCGCACGGGTACTGCCACAGTATATTATATATGTATGTCCATGTCATAAAATTATTTTGATACACAATTCTGATAATCTCTTTTAGTATTTGTTTTTCGTGTCCTTAGGGAGAATACTATTTGCATATAACGAAAGCTACAACTGTTTAAATGTGCATATTTTGAGAGAATTCAGTTTAGATGTTAGTTTCCTAATGATTCATCATATTGTGCATATAGTATTAACAACATGTAGTTTCATTTATAGTATAGTAGTGTTCATTTCTAATGTTTTATTATTAGAGTATCATCTACCTATTATTGCTTGCTCAACGTAACTTGGCGTGCGGCGAATTTGGAACTAAAACCCGCCCCGCCCGCACCCGGCGGTAACCCCTCACCCTGTCATTCAGTTCAATTTTGTATTTGGTCGGGAGCTGTGACATCTTGATTACCGATATACACTGAATTATTATATCCAAAACATCCTAAACAGTCCGGGATGGTGCAAGAACAATTGCCAATGAAGTATTAAAGTTTTGCGAAGCTGAAAAAGCGAATAATGGACCGATATTATCGTCTAACAGTTTGACAGATAGAACGGCCGCCATTACTGCATGGTTTCTTTAGTGCTGCCCGACCATATTTCTGTTAAAGGCTACGACACCGGTCACCAGACATTCTGTACATTATGTATTGTGTAATAAATTTACACCCTGACAACTTCTGGTACGCGACAGGGACGCCCTCCCTCGCACGCCAAGTTATAGTTGTACGTCTATATCCTGTTAGAGTAACTAATAAATATTAAAAAAAAAAAATTTTTAAATGTAGTAAAAAAGCAATCCCTCAATTAATTTATGAGCATTTTAGTAATTCAGGAGTGGTCACTCTTAAGATAATGCACTAGTAACTCAGCCAGAAAGGCGCAAAAAGAAAGAGACAGCAAGATGCCCCATATCAGCAGGGCCCCTTGGATGTGTTGGGGACCCAAAACTGTAGGAGGGTTGGGCGGAGGTGCTCGAGAGAGTAACACCGATCGCTGCACACCGTAGTTAAGGAATTTGTAAACCACCTATAGACAGAAATCAAAACTAAATTGAATACATGTGCAGAAATAATTATGTGTATACGTACGTTATACACGGCAATCTCTAACCAATAAACAAGATAAAGCCTTAAGGTGGCATTTTCAAGATTTGGAAAATTTGAAATAAAAGTAAACAAATAGAAAACCTGAAATTTGTATATATTTTATAGAATTTTACTTTAAAAATATGTTATAAAAAAATAAGGTATGTGTGAAGAAATTTCAAACATATGCTGAAAATCTTAAGCCTGACCTCAATGTAAAGCAGTGATGATCAAATGGTTATTTTAACTGGTTATTTATGGTATAGTTATTTGAAATTTGTATTCAATTATTCGATTGGTATCTGAGATATAACATTGTCTGGAAAACATGATTAACCGTTGAATTGCGAAAAAACAGTTACCAATCACCGATACAATCATATACGAGTCTCGAATAATGGTTATCATGGAACCGGTTAAAATACCTCTATCTATAAAAAATATCACTTATGCAAAGAGTCATGTCATTATATTTTAGAGCTTACAGCTCAGCTTATAAGAATTGAATATTTTGTGTCGATTACATATTGCGATTGAGGAAATATAGGTAAGTGCGGCATTTTGCATATTCAGCACAATGTCTAAGGATAGCTCCAACTGTATATTGCCAAATGATCATGGTATGAATTGATAAGGAACTGTGAGATACGAAAATCTATTTATGATGTTATATATGTACATATCGTCGCTGTATATATAATTAAGCCTATGTGCCGTTTTAGTACATTCTGAAATAAACAAATGAAACTGTTTTAAAAAATAATTGCACAGACTAGATATATAAAAAATATTTTAAATAATTATTAGGCAGACTTACCAGATGAACGGCAATGTTTTTTTAGTATATTTCTATTATTTATATGAAAAATTGATTCATCTGAGAATGTATTAAACGGCACACAGGCTTAATTATATATACAGCGACGATATATCAATTTCTCTTTATTGTAAAATAGGATTACCAGAAAATTTCTCGACATTAATTGTTCGCCCACAGTTGCTCACCACACAATTGCTTGGTAGGAAAAGTTGCCCGCCAACAATGGCTCACCACCAGATAACCTAACCTAACCTTTATGAATACTTTTAGTTGACGACAATTGTTTGACAATAATAATTGAAAACATATGTCCCTATATGTTTTTCAATAAATGTGTTTCTTAATCCATTTTATCTATATTCATGTTAAAAAGAACTAAAACATCATTTCACATAAATGGCGAGCAATTTATGTCAATTTTTCACACCGCACACCGTAAAATAGGTATTAAAATTCAACCAACTTGTGCCTCCCAAGCCTTCATAAGCCCAGTTTGGTGGAGCCTTCCGATGATTTTATCATAGTACGGCCGAAATGCAGAACTTTTCCTGAACAGCGCCACATACCAGTCCCAATATATGTCCCCGCCCATTAGCCTGCGCTTGCTCACAGCGTCGGTGGTTATGTAATCCGCTGTGGCGAAGTGTCCTGTGATACACTTTCAATTTAGGAAATGAGGATTAAGACCATTCAAGAAGTCTAAGTAATGTAGGTTAACTTTTAGCATAACATAAATGATACTTCTGATTGAGGGGTATATAAAGGCTATCCAAAAAAATAAAATAAATGTTTTTTATGCAGTCACTGAGGATTGCTAATTTAGAATGTACTGAATTCGAGATTTTATAAAAAATATAGCTCTATCCCTTTCAAAATCATGTTTACAAATCACTGTTAAAAGTAAAGACTTCCATATCCACTTTAATCAATCAACCCCCAGGGAAATGGGACAAAGTGGCCGCATCATACTAAAGTGAGAATTGATGTTGATTTTAGACTGAAACATCATACCAAAGATAACAATATCCAATTATGTAAATAGCCAAAGCATCAATGTCCACTATTGGGTAGTAAACAGAAATATGTATTCATATTTTTAGGTTAAATATTTATTTATGCATGTATATAAAATAAAAACAGGTGGCAATAGGCAATTATTTGTGTAAAAACTTAGTTTATTACTGAAATAATGTTATTTTCGGTAATAGTAGACGTGTACCTAGAATATATAATGTTATTTCAAAAACTATCATCATGCCTTTTGTTTTTAAAAACTTATTTCCAATAAATTCCAGAGAAATTTTCTAGACTGGTGACGGTTTTTATGGATTTATTTGTTTCCAACTGTCAAAAATAGATGACTCACGAAAAGTAACATAAAAATCAAATATGACAAGGTCAAAAATGTGATGCGTAAGAGGTCTACAATACTAGGTGCATTTCTTCCTTCCAAAAAACATGTAGAAAATAAGGCATAGGTACATATTGTTATTATTGTATGCAAATTATCATCAATAATTACTGTTAACATTTCTTACCGAATTGTAATCTTTCTACAGCGTAACCAAACTTATCGTCCCTCCACATTTTTTTCAGCTTGTCTGGAGGCAAGTTTACAAAGTTTTTCCGTACTTTGACAACGTTTTTCTGGAAACAATTCTGATTATATTGAAGAGAAAATGTGGAAATTATCTCAGTACGGTAGTTAAGAGTAGCAAAGATATAAACATACTTCCTTAGCATCCCGTATGGAGAATATCCAGGCATCATGGGTAGCTCCCCACCGGATATTATGCTGAGCTAGATGTTCTACTGTATCTATTGGCTCAGTATATCTGGAAAAAATATGTAAAGTTTAAACAGTGTAAGTATAGAAAATAAAAATTTGTGAAAATTAGCATCCACGGTCTCACCGGAGAGGGACCAGAGTTCTCAAATTTGTGTCCACCAGGCGGAGCAAGGAAGAGATGAAAGCCACAGAGCTTACGGCCTATCGTTGGCAGATTTAATGATCCTTTACGTTACTGCTACGTTTGCCATTTCTTCCATCCCCTCCCTCCCACCTTAGAGCAACATCTTCAGTGTATTTTATGCATATTAATTTCAATTGACTAAAAACATTGTACAAACCACCCGGAGCAATTCCACGTCTACCAACCCCAACACCATTGCACCCCTGCCAAGACGGATGCATACCAACCATCCATCTTCAATCCCGGCAAACAAGTCAATCCCCGAAAAGGGGTATAGCTATAGTTATAGTGGGTGTACAGAAAATACGGAGGTATGCCCTTTTTCAAAAACTAGCCTGCTCACCAAAATAAGCATTGGACAACTATTGCTTGACCAACGTAAATTGGCATGCGGCGACATGGAACTAAAACCCGCCCTTCCCGCACCCGGCGGTAACCCCTCGCCCTGTCATTCAGTACAATTTTGTATTTGCTCGGGAGCTGTGACATCTTGATTACCAATATACACTGAATTATTATGTCCAAAACATCTAAACAGTCCGGGATGGTGCAAGAACAATTGCCAATGAAGTATTAAAGTTTTGCGAAGCTGAAAAAGCAAATAATGGGCCGATATTACCGTCTGACAGTTTGACACATAGAACGGCCGCCATTATTGCTTGGTTTCTTTAGTACTGCCCGACCAAATTTCTGTTAAAGGCTACGACACCGGTCACTGGACATTCTGTACATTATGTATTGTGTAATAAATTTACACCCTGGCAACTTCTGTTACGCGACAGAGACGCCCTCCCTCGCACGCCAATTTATAGTGGACGCATTCTAGCATAATCCTGACTAAGACACAGCAGCACCAAAATCGGCAAACGCAAAGTCACTCCGAGCGGTCTACTTAAAGCCCTCTGTCAACTAAAACTAATAATCGTGTCCAGCCACAAAGTTAAAGCTTTAAACATCAAAAATATTTATAACATTACTATGTATTTCTGGAGAGGTTGACAGAGAATATGAACATATGTAGGTATGTTTGTTTTCAAATGTTATTTTTACACAGTGACAGATTTTACATGGTCATCACTGAATTCTTAAAACATCCAAGCCAATTTTATATAAAGTACCTATTTAATCATCTTTTCAATAATTTATCCCAATACATTTTATAACAGTATATCTAACAAAGTATTTATTATAATCATTTCCTTAATCCGGTATATTTTAATTACAATATGTACATAAGTGTTTTTATTTTAACATCCATTTGTTTATTTTCAGGTCACAGGTAAAATTTTTTAATAATTTATTTTCATAATACTTTCTCTAACAGAGTATAAATATTTGAAATTAAATTGTTCAAAATGTTCAAATGATGAAATGAATAGGGTTAGTCAGGTGAAATATTTATAACACTTTAGATGTTCAGTGGAAAATTTTGACTGGATGATAAGAGTAAGTGAAGTATACAGAACCTCGGTGTTGTCATTGTAGAAGTGAGGCCACACATGTAAGCATTGGTGACGAAGAGTGCGTAAAACAACAAGATGTTGCGTAAAGTTAGCCCTCTCCTTCCACCACCATAGCCACCACCCTAAAAGCATTGACAATTTAGCATTTTTAGCGTAGCAGGAATGGAGCCTTTTATAAACATTTCATAGTGGTTTGACATTGAAGGATGGGGTTAAATTTTAAGTTGAAGTTTACATATTTGTCTTATCCTACCACAGGATTTTATTAAGCATGAACTTATTCAGAATTTAAATTTATTCAAACATGTTTAAACTTGTGAATTCTTTTTGAAAGTAGAACTATTTGATTCTTTCTACTACTGTTAGTTTTATGAGTAAAAAAAAAGGTTTTGTGTCAGGTAAGTCTGTTTCCTTTTAGTCCAACTATTTCTCATCATTTCACTTCCCCAAGCAGGAAGCTATAAAATTGAATTTCATAATTCTATGTGGGTAAATACTTTGTACACTAAGTGTTGGTGTGTGAAGTAAAGAAGTGTGTGGTCATATACCTATGTACTATGTGAGAAGTGTGTGGTCATGTAAGTACAATTAAAAAAATGAACATTCAGACATACCTGCAACAAAAGTATATCCAAGATACTTAACAAGGAGTCAATAAAGTAATAAATGTTTGATTCTTTTGCTTTATTTTCTGCATCAGCATTGAATCTTTTCTTTCCTCTAATTTTATAAACTTCTATTTCCTTCTCTTTAAAATTTTCGCTTCCACTTGCAATCAAATTTTGCTCATCTGTTAGACTTTTTAAAGCATTTTTTATAGAAATCTGATTGTGAATAGATGTTTGATTTTTTATGTTGGCTCTATTAATACTTTTTTTCTTGACCTCTGATGTAATGTAGATGTAGAGAATAATAATTAGAAGAAATGTTGCCAATGAATGCGCAATCCATACGTCAATCGTGAATGGTAAAAATGGTACAAGAAAGTCTTCAACTAACCTGGGAAAGGAGAAATAATTAAAGAAACTCTAATGATTTTAGTTCAATCCAATGTCTTTGAGAGTTATTTCTTTCATTTTACTTACTTAGGCCGAGGTGCTATTGCTGTAATGCCTGTCCTGATATACGGAGAAGATAAGTCCAAGAATGTGTATTCGTGAAACCACATACAAGTGGAAGCTGAAATAAAAATCAACATTCATACTGATTTATTGGTCGCTGAATATTTTACTTTCATTACACTGTAGGGATGGGCGTTGAATGGACGGACTAGTTGAAATCAACCGTTGACGTTGCATCGACGCGTCGACCGTTTACGTTTATCGCATGGACTAGTTGAATTCGTAGACGGTGGACAGCGGACGCCGTGGTCGGTGGACGATTCGAGATTAACGCAATGCAAAGCAACGAACGAGAGCAAGACAAAACGTCTCCGTTTATTTCTCTCTCATCTCTCGCTGTCGACTTGTAGATGCCATAGTACACGAGCTATGACTAGAGATTTGAAATTTGAATACATGCGTAGGGCGAGATAGGCTTAATAAGCTATTATCTATTATTTTTTAATTGATTTATTTTTTGATTGATTTTTTGTAATGTCACGTGCGACGATTCGGTGAATTCTCAATTTTACGCTGTATAAAATAAAACAATTCTGTTTAATTATTTTTTTTTTTATTGAACTAATATTTTACTGCTTACACCTGATATTGTTGTGTACACCTACTTCTTTCTTTATTATATATAGAATGAAGTATATAAAACAATATGTAAAAGTCTATAATGTGCGTAAACAAATAAATAATAGAATATTTATTTTTACATATAAGCACAAGTAGCGGTTTTACTTTCCCCGAAACTATATTCCTACGAACTTCTTTAAATTTTAAAAATTAACGTCATAAAAATAGCCAACGGTTAAGCCGCCGAGAAGCGTCGCGTTGAACCGTAGACAGTTGACCATCGTCCCGATGTTTAGATAGAACGTCCGCGACATCCGCGTAACGAAGTTGACGCGTCAACTAGTTGACGAATTCAACTAGTTGATCGTCTCGTCGATGGATGGACGTGGACAGTCTCGTTTCGTCGACGGTAAATACGTCGACGACCCATCCCTATTACACTGTCACTACTATGGTTGTTTTGCACATTAAGACCATGCTAGATTTTTTTCGAGAAATTTTGATAAATAGGTAACCTACCTATATATAATTTTTCATTTATTTATGTATTTGTGACATTGAGAGAATAAGGAAAAGTGTTTATAGATGAGAACTCAAAAACTATAGATAAACTGTAATCAGGTACCTATCGATGGAAAGATTTAGAATAAAGATGTGCAATATGTATATGAAAATTAGAACTAGACAAAATTCAAACGGACAGCTAGTTTATAAGCAGTACCTACATACTATGAAAGCCCAAAATACCTACAGCATAAAATGTAATTGTAAGTACCTACACAAATTCTATATTTATTAATATGTATAATATATGTTAAATTAAATAAAACAACCTAAATATCATAGATGTACTATAAAAATAGACTAGTTACTAAAAAACAAATCTGAGACATCTAGTTTCTGCTGTCTTCTATTACCTACTAAATGTATCAGTCAGAAAGAGATAGAAATTATTTTTATAACCACATATAAGAAAGTTATATGTTTTATATTATTTAAATAATAATATAAAACATAATTTTTAAGAACGAATGCATATAAAGTTGTAGCGAATTGCGGTATTTACTCAATGGTATTTTCTCTTTCTTTCTTATAGCGCAGCATACGTGTAAAAGAGATACAAATATAAACAGGGTTGTGTATTGCATTAATATTTTTTCAATTTCAGATTCCCAAAAAATCGACAACAAATATGGCTAGACACTATCAAACGATCTAATTGGAAAATACGCAGTTGTCCGAAATGTGGTACTGAGAGCAGTCATAAAATATTTCTTAAATTATATGATCGTGGTAATATTAAAGAAAAGTTATGTAAATTGCTAAAATGTTAAATAAATTATTTTTAATTTTAGGACATTTACAATTTTTTTATTTATTTCTTCAAAATCCAAAAGAGTCTAGGTATTGGCAACAAATATTCCTATGCCACTGTTTTTATTAATAGTATTCTTCATTGAACAGTGATCGTATGTAATAGTTAATGCTGCGCGGACATTTATACATTTTGGACACCCCTAGACCAATTCAAAAAAAGTGTGGTCGTTCTGTGTAGCAGATATTTTGGTTTGTAACTAGTCTTTATTTATAGTATGTCTATGCTAAATATCTTATGAGAAAAACCATAGACATACTATAAATATAGACTAGTTACAAACCAATATATCCGCTACACAGAACTATAACACGAATTACTGTGAACATAGACACAAATCGCGGGTGTTGGTTAGCTGCGCTATAAGAAAGAAAGAGAAAATATCATAGACTACCAACGTAGAAAATACAGAAACCTCCATACTCTGAAGTCGGTTTGAATTTCTCTACAATATTTCAATAATTTAAATTTTTGTCTTCTTAATTATGTGATGAAACATTACAACGATTCACACAACAAACAGACATATTTCATGTTGTATTTAGCTAAGAAATTATGTTTTATTGTCCTTTCTTATACGTGGTTATGAAAATACTTTCTATCTCTTTCTGACTAATACATTTAGTACGTAATAGAAGACAGTAGAGACTAGATGTCTCAGATTTGTTTTTTAGTGACTAGTCTATATTTATAGTAGGTCTATGAGAAAAACTTTATATTTACCTACATTATCAAAGTGTACGTTCAATAGTTAAAATATAGTTTATAATTTTCTTAATTTTAGAAATTTTGCCATGTTCAATTGTTTATCAATGTTTGATAACATTGACATTCCAGAACATTTGGGGCCTTCCAGAGTTTTCAAGAGTAAAAAAATAGAAATTGTCAGAATTGACACAATAAACAAACGAAGGATAATTACACTTATGGTGACTATATTTCATACTTATCATTATTACAAGATCTTACAAAAGCCAATGTCGGCTCTTTCGTGGTAGATATTTCCTAGCAGTCCCACTCCTGTTTTGTTTTCAAATAGCTCTCCCCACTCCAGTTCTTCTTCGTAGTGTACCGTATTGATTGTACAATTCACCCATCTGCAGAAATTCAATGTTTCGCTAGCTATGTTGTTAAGGACCTCAATAAAATAAGAAACCAAACATGAGAACTTGATTTAAGCTGCGATGTGAAAACAATTCAATAATCTCAAAATTACATTTGTAAAAAATATTCCAATAGGTACTGAAAATATTGATTACTACTTTATCAGGATTTCAATAAAGAATAACCCAATCAATCAAGTAATAATAAAAAAAATATAAAAGCTGGATTCAAAATAGTAAGTAAACTGCATTATTTAAATAAAGATGTTGAAAATTCTCCCGCAATGTGAAAACGAGCTACAAAATGTAATTTTAAAATGTACCTACTTATGTACTTTTTGAAATTGGTCACACCAAAATGTATTTTTAAATATTTGGAAAAAATATATCTATACATGATTCCTTGGTTCATGAAATTAGGTGTGCAACTTATGTGACAAATGTAGGAATAATAACATACAACTGTGGTAGTCGAAACTTGGCTTAGAATCTGTAGGCAGATATATATTCTGAAGAACAAATGAAATTACTTTCACAAGAAAATCTTATAAAGGTAATTTCATTTGTGATTCTAATATTCAATTTAGTCAATATATCTTTCATGGATAAAGAACATCATTTGTTTGTAAGAAATAACAAAGAACAAAAATAACCTGCAGTATTCAAGAAAGATTCTGGTTTCTGTGCCATCAAGATGTAATCCGTCGTCATCTGTCCACCACAGGTTGGAAGGTTTGTAATTAAATGAGGATATTCTGATTTCACGACCTGTAATAGTAGTTGGCGCCATCAAATTTGTTATTACCCAGATGAGACTTGCCTTGAAAATCGCGTAAAGTGCAGCACTGAATCGACTCCAGAATGAGCTATGATCAATTTGTATTTAGTATGCAGAGTAGAATGACGCAACTTACACATATCGACCTTAACTAATAAATCTCTTCAGTTGGCTATCTTGTTGTTGCTTAAACATTTTCGACTCATTGTCGAGGAAGGAATCCACCTGTAAAATTTTTGCTACTAGCTATGAGATACCCTGCATATGTAGGTATGTACAAAGGAGATGTTGGCAGTTTGTGGTCAACGTATGGATGGGTTAAAGTTACAGTGGTTAGGTCACATTTTCTTTGTTTTCCAGAAATAAACATAAACCAAAAGGGATTTAACAAAACAGCTGTTTCCTTTATCCCCAGAACAACCACCGCCATCTGCTAGCTCCGACTTACTTTACATTTTTTTATTATGGTTTCTGTGTCTTAATATATATTTTTTTAAATATGAAAAACCATTGTAACTTTAACCCATTCATAAAATTTATTTATTTAGAGATATAAAAGAAGAAACAATGAGATAGTTTCATGCATGTAAATATAGGTGAGAATGAGGAACATGAAAAATGCCCAATTTCATTTAAAAAAAAAAGGAAAAATAAAATCCAAATTTGTAATTATCTAATTGTCTGAATTCTGAATTTTGAGTAATACGTAGTTCAGAATTATTACCTAGTGCCTTGAATTATTAACCTTATTGTTATAGAATTCATATTAATTTCAGTGCCTCTTATAAAGCCTTTACCTATATAGAAAGGTAGTGGGAAAAATAGCATGTTGTGACAAATTTGGTTTTCATTTTTGGAATAGTAAATTATAGCATGTTGTTTTGTGTAATGACAATGATTTAGGATATTAAATGGAAAACGTGCATCTCTAATAACTTTATTGCAAATTGAATAAATACAGTAAGATCTCCACACAGGAACATACAAAGATATGAATGTTCGTGTCCAATTATTTGAATAACTGCAAAATTCTAAACTGTACCAGAATTTCAAATATAGAAACAGTACCAGCTCTCAGAACGGAACTTGTATATATGTAGAGGACTTACTCAGAGGATCAACTCAAATAAATTAGCAAAAATATATATATACCTTGTAAATTAGCCATTTTATCAGGGAAAAGATCAACATTGAGCATGAATGTTTCATTTTTAGCAAACCATACATCATAAAGCACCATATCTGTTACATTCTCTGTTCCGACATATTTAATACTGAATATTTCAAAATCCGTTTTGACTTCATTTAAAAATGGAGTAGATTCGTTAAGTTCATTTTGATTTTCAACCGGCTTTACAAATATTATGTCTGGAAAATGTCTCACAATGCTGGAATCAATATCTTCACTATCTGCTGAAGGCAAGATTATAAAACGTTTTCTACCGTATCTATGATTTATATCAAGAGTATTATTGTTGAATGTATGGAAAAAAAAATCTAAATCAGACAACTTAATCACATAACCATGGCAACCCATTTCCATAATGTCAATCAGAAACGATAGGGAACTAAAATTATTTTTGTTGATTTGATAGTGCAGCGCTGGTAAATTGACATTAAAAGAAAATGTTGAGTCAGTTATAATAACTGAACACCAAAAGTTCTTGAAATACGAGTTTATTAAGATATTTACAAGAATTGAAAGACTCTGCTCAGGCACAAACATGACTAATATTTTGTAATAATTTAAAAAATCATCTTCATTTATACTTTTGCATTCAACCCCTGAGGCTTATCAGGGGTTACCAACAATGCATTTATTATTTTTCATTGTTGAAAAAGCATATTTAAATCATAATACTGTTTATTAGAAGTAAAAAAAGGAAAACACAAGAACCTTGTATTATCAGATTTGGAATAAAAATTATTATTAACTTTATTTACAAATAAGACATTAATTAACAGAAGCACAAGTGATGAGAATGAAAAATCTATTGCAATTATTGATAGATTTTTGACCTTATACTTAGTAATATGTACTTATATATCCGTGCACAGCTGATACTCAAATATGCAATATAAATTCCTGATCATCTTAGAAGGAAACTTAAATTTTTTAGCCATACATTCATAATACATACATCAATTCATACCACAAGATGAATGTTACAGTTTTTTAAACATATAATGTAAAAGCATAGTGCTCATTTTTTTGTCAATAATCTTTACTTTGGTCTAGAAAAAACGTCTACAATTTTTTTTTGTATATATGAAGTGTATAAAAATGATTTTGAAATTCAACATTTTAAATTTCCGCCAAAACAGTAATTTCACTAGCACGAGTAAGTGTATCACAATTGTATGGTGCCCAGATACACAAATACTACAGTACTCTATAAAATGCGCGAGCTGATACGTCACAACCAATTATGTGCGTTTTAATGTCGTATTTTTAAAGATTTTTATAATAAAAATTATAACACAGAATATAATTAATATTTATGAGTCTATTTTATATATTTTCATTGGTATTTGTAATATTTGAAATTTCCCTATCGCTAATGTGTCACGGGTATTTTGTAAAGTAATAAATGTGTGTGCTTCAGAATTCTGAGGTGAACGTGAACCATCAAAACTGGATGCATACATAAACTGGATGTATTAATTCTTTCGCGAATTAGATTGCATTCTCTTGACTTAGCGCACATAGCTGAGATTGGTCTGAGAACCGGATAAGGAGGGTGTTTCATTCTTTGACTTTTGTGGAGTCGGGAGATTTTTAAACAATTTCATAACCTTGATATATTTTTCAAAATTGAGAACAGATAATTTAGGTCAAAATATAAACAATCTGGGCTATTTATTAAAAAAAATGGCACATCTGCTTTGTAAAAATGATTGCAAACTGGCTGGTAATCAAAATAATCATCTAAACATACTTCTGTTGACTTAGATATAAAGTTAGCAAACATTGGGAAATTTGCAAATGAAAACACAATGAATACCTAATTCAGCACACATAAATTGTTTGATGTGGTCAGGCAAACAATTTGCAAACATAATCATGTATTTATGGGTCAAGCAGCCATTGAGTTCAAGGAATATGAGATAACAGTCCACATAGGACTGTATATTTCAAAATATTTATGTTGTTTAGACTTTCGACAAATGCTTGTGTATTATTTGAGTCAAATCTTGTTATTTTCTGTCTATAATTTAAAAAATATATTAATTTTTCTGCAATTCTTTTTAAATCATTTCATTTAATGTATCTCGTAATATGATTATAAAAAAATGACATGTTAGGCGCCCACGCGCGTATGCAGTCCGTAGAAGTTTTGAAAGCCCCTCCAATAGTAAAGAATGATGTGAAAAACAGTTATAAAAAAATCTAAGTTTAATTTAAAATGCCGAAATTTGCTGTGAATGTGCCATCTTAAGTTTCAATAGTAGCAGAATCCCTCATCGACAGGTGAATTATTAAACTTTAATATGTTAAAATACAAAAGCAATCAGGTGAAATGTGTAAATGAAAATTTAACAAACTTTAATTTTCTCTTTTCTGTCTCTTTTCCCTACTTGGACTTAGTTGAGGGTCAATAGGTTTGATGTTTATGTTTTTAAAATCTGTCCAAAGAATCTTGCTGCTGCCTTCTCCTTAGGATGTTTCGGAAATGTGACATTGTCTGGTCATTCCAGATAATGCTATTACGGCTTGTTTGTACTTATTGATACTGGCACTCTGTATGTCTCTGCATTTTGTTTTTGACATCTATCATCTATCAATTTTCTTGATTAATGAGCGAGGGCTTCCTCTATCTCCTCCTCTGAGTCTGAAGAGATCTATATCTGTTTATTGCTCCTCGCGCACCATTTGATGATTCATACTACAAACAAATCTCCCAGAGTTGTTCTCCGTCCTGTATACATGACACTGGCCTGGAACAGGTTAGAAAGTTGGGGCTGACCATGTGGGTTCTGGTGCTATCAAATAACATAATGTAATTTGCCTTAAAAGCCAATGCACCCATTAAAATTAATTTTGAAATTATGATTATTTCAATTCGGCACCAAAGTATTGGTAGTATATTTTGAGTATGGTAATATCAAAAAAATAAAACAAATTTTTTAGATAAAACATTTTCTTGTAATTCATTACTTCCACAATATAAAATGGTGTTGCACAAATAGACACAGAATTATAAAAAAAAATGCAGAACATACAGTTCATAAAGTTATACTGGTTTAAAACAGAAACGCAGTGAAATCAATTTAAAATGGAGGGAAAGTGTGATGAAAACAAAACCTGAATGCAAAAAACAATTCAAGTACAAAAAAGAAATGAATATAAAATTATCAACATTATTACATAACCTAGCTAATTAAAAAATGTATTAACTACTGACAGTTTGCATTTGAATTTCATAGATTTGATGCATTTTCTTTCCTATCTACTGCCCAATTTGTGAGAAAATGTAAGCAGTGTATAATATGTAACAGAAATAAATTCATATTTAATAAATGAAATTATTCAAATGCAAATTTTTTATAAGATGTTATGTTGTCAGACATGTCTGGTGATGCACATTGTTACCAATTTTTTCAATTAAAATATGGAATGAAATAGAATCTCAATTAGCGAAATTCAATTGAATTATCAACAATTTAGAAATAGTGGAATGAAACAAGTTGGAGTGATTTAAAACAATAAATATTTCAGTCGATAATTGTTATCATTAAGAATATTTGTCTACACAATTGTCATATAATCTTGAAAGTTTTCCTCCAAAATATAGCATCTGAAATTTGTTTGGGTAAGATCACTTTGCGAGGGGTCGAAGACTCCAAAACAACTTTTGGAATGTCAAAAATAAAAAAAGTCACAGACCTCGTAGGTCAGGAGCATGCGATGGCTGCAGTTATACTAATAGTAAAATAATAATCTTTGTGGTTAAAAGTATTTGTTAGAAAACAAAACTTTGTGCTGGGTTTTCTTTTTCTCAGAAAAAACCTTTCTGGGTGTGTTAAAAATGTGTAAACAACATTAATTTGTACTCTTTTAATAAAACATATTAAGCCTATTTGAGAAAGAATCTACGTTCAGCAAATTACCTACAAAATACAGAGTGTAAAAATAGTTTGCCTATACTTCAACGTTACCTACCTTTGTCATTCAAAAATATGACATTCAAAAACCTCACATCAAGTTGTGAATGTATATACATTATGCAACTAGTGAATCAATGAATTCAGTGTGTTATGTTACGTTTTTCACATTTGAATTTGGTAAAAAAGGTTAGGAAACATTCATAGAAAATGAAGTTACTTGCACAATAGTTTATTTATTATTGTTTACTTTGACAGATATAACAGATATGATTGAAATAAAATCAAATATATTATGTACAAAGCTGGTTTTTCCAAATGAAATGATAGTATCAAAAAGTGGATAAATGTATAAAATATAAATGAAACTAAAAATTATCTGTTAAAGTAAACATGGTGCAAGATAACCACATTTTACAATGATTTGGAATTGAGTCCCTAAAACAAATTTATTGATTATCGTAATATCTAGTCTATTTGGTACATAAATAATAAAAACATTAAATTTATTAATTTTTACAAAAAAACATTAGATAAGATGACTTTTATAATATCGTAATATTAATAAATTACACAAGCTATTCTAATATATAAGTAAAACAATAAAATGGATGGACATTTAATATCAAATGGTTTTGTGTCATAAAATAATAAAAGATTATATATATATTAATATTAGAGATTTGAATTGAGATTCATTAGTCTTAATTTTACTGCAATAAAATAAAAATTGTGTGCATAAAAAACATAAAAATTGTGATATCAAAAAAATGAATTTACAAAAATATTTCTTTATGTGATTGAATAAACAATAATATTTATGTATTAATTTTATAAAAAAGTATAAAATGCCCTCGTTTTCGGATAATATTCTGAATTGTTTATTTTACAAATACTTATTATTAATAAGTTTACAAACATGAAACACTCCATAAACATTATCAAATGGAGTCGGGAATGATTTTTTCTGACCCCGTGACTCCACAGTTCAACTGAACTGTTCCAGCTATCGCAACAGAGATACAGACAGATACACATACAATAGTAGTCCGAATTACAATAATTTACCAAATTAATACATCAGTATAGCTGGTCAACTGGTCAGTAAAAAGAAGAAGAGTGTAAATATTTTTTTTTAACAGAGTTCTGCTACAATCTAATTTGCGGGCACTTGTGAAAAATTAAGAGAACTCGATGAATCCAAAAATTTGTACTTGGATCTATGCAACATATTTTCATTGATTATAAAACGTTTGAGCATTTCACATATCATAAAATGTATTTTTTTATGTAATAAGGCGAAATCAATTATATAAAAATGTATAAAGTATTATCATATTCACTGTACCTAATCTTACAATATATTGCATCTTTTATTGAAATACAGTGCTCAATTTTTTTTTCCATAAACAGAATCACCATCGAAGTCGTCAGGTTGAATTCTTTATGCGAATTTAAAAATCTGCCAAACCTAGTGTAGATTTGAAGCGTATTAATAAATTCAGTGTCGGCAGAGTGTTTTTTGTACAATGTGTGGTGTTGCAAGTAAGGCAGCCATTGTTGAGATATGTAGATTGTCGCTTTTGGGCGCCGAGCCGAAATAGTAATTGTAAACGGCCGGGTCCCAACGCAGACCGGGAAAGTTAATGTCCGGTGTATCCATTTCTGTGGATAATATAACATTGTTAATATGGATGCATAGATAAAATTTACAGATCTGGCAGTAAATTGTCAATTTTTTCAAAATGTCAATGATAAGAAATTGAAGTAAACATATTCTCTGTGCGATCGTACTTCTATATTTTTGAATACATACTTACTTATCATCGTGGTGTTTCTCTTAAAGTGTAGGCAAATAGAATACACTCTTCTATCCTGATAAAACTCTTGCCTCATTCTCTTTCACACATCTTTTCACGCACTCTTGTCAATTTCTACCTTAATTTTGTTTTTGCCAATTCCAGGATTCGTTCCCACACTTAGTATCAGACCTTTTCAATATCTTTCTCAGCTGTACACATCATCGGGCGAAGAAAAATATTATGCTGTGATATCATCAAAAGTTATATTAAAAACAATTATAATTTTTTGTTACATATTTGATATAAATGTATATCGAAACTATTATTTGAAGTTCCCTAATACAAACTATCCAATTACATGAATACCATTTTGTTTAGGGATTATTCATTTTTATTATCATAACCAATCAAATAATACATCGTGTTTCGTACTCAGATTTATTGCGGTCATAGTTTCTCCTTGTTCCTAGTATTTTTTAGAAGTCTCAATTAGAAATAAACTCATCAGAATCGGAGTTTACAATTTCCAAACATGTACTTGTTATAAAAACTCACTTAGGTTTCATAAATTTAATTTCTTCTCAATGTAGATTAAAGTCCAGTGTCAGACAAAATAATTTGATTTTTAAATAAGATATCTTGCACCCAGGAAATAATAAAACTGACAACTCTTGTTGACAGTTATATCTAAATGCATTTGAGTCATCAAAATATATGTAGGGTATAACAGAGCTAGTCCACAATATCGTACAGGTAGATTCCTGCTTTAATTTTGAGTTGAAAATGTTCAAGCAACCATGTCATAACTCCGGATCAATAGTTATGGAGTTATGCAATATGAAAGTTTGTATTTTTTTTCAATATTTCTGACTATTTTTTACAAAACATTAAACTATCATTACAGTAACTTATATTGATTACGGATAATATTTCTTTCAATAAAGTTAAATAAAATGGTAAAAACAGTATAGAAATTCCAATTGAAACCTTTTCCACACTGGAATTGAAAGATTTTTTATCATTTTATTTGACTTGTATTAAAGGAATGAATTTTTCATATTCAATATAAGTTAATGTAATGATTGCCCAACGTTTTACAAAAAAAAAGTCAGGAATATTAAAAAAAAAATGCAAATTTAGATGTCGCATACCTCCATAACTATTGATAATATAGGTCATGGTTGCTTGAACATTTTCAACTCATAATTAAATCAGGAATCTACCTGTAAGATATTGTGGACTAGCTTTGTTACACACTGTTTATTGACAGTCCCTATATATTCTATCGAATCTGCAAAAATTCAACAGTATACGTAGGAACCATCGATATATATATAATATGGCAGGGCAAAACATATAAATATAAGGATCCGATAAAACATAATTTAATAGGATTATTTATAATACAAGGAGTAATCAAATTGAATCAATGCTATAAAACCATGCATGCAACAAAACATGCTATCGGAAGACTTGATGATGATTAAATTACGTACGCTAGAGCCATGCTTGTGGTGCCAAATACTATACTAAACATGAAATGCTTTCAACCGAGTGGTGCTGTGTGTAATTGAATCATTTCTCGTGAATGTTTTGTGATAAAAAATAAATATATTTTATTATTATTCTCAATTCTTTCTTATATTCTTGTATTTCAACACACAATATAGTTTTATCAGAGACTCAAAATAGAACCAATGAACCTCGTTTTACTAATACTATTTCAAATGTAGTACACAAGAACATTATTATAGGTATTTAAGATTATTTTCAATACCAATGAAGAAAAATGTGTTACAAAAAACATTATTTATGTGGGGGTGGAGTGACTGAATGATAGACGTTTTTCACTATCATAATAAAACTACCCATAATGTGTAACACCATTCAACTATCAATAAATACTGAATTGGTTCACTATCCATTTCATTTTTTGTCTGAAACTTTTAGCAATTTATCTGGTAACTAGTGCTACTAATACATATAATGTTAATGTTGAAAATTACTGATACTATGATTAATGCCTTCATCTCTTCTATTTGTGTAGAACAAATAAATAAAAATTGTTATGATGACGATAAATAATGCAATGTCTTACCTGAGGTTCGGTCTGAAGAGACGATACAGCAGTCCCAGCGTTACGATGCTGAGAATAGTCGTAGAGAAACGAGGAATTATTGATGACGCGGCGCCGTACCTGGCCTGACCGCAAGCAGGAGGGCATACTGGGATGATCGACTCTGTTGGCGGGAAGTGAGGAATATCGAGTAGGAGGAAATGTGGGAAAATGAGGGAACAATGAATTGGTAAGAGTGTTTTAAATATATTTTAAGGAAAAATGTTTTATGATTTTACATGTATATGATAATTAAATATGTTTGTGATTGTAAAAATAGTGAGAAATATTGATGAATTGTGTTGTAGTGGATGAAAGAATGATATGTATGTAAATGTAACACAAATATACACATTTTTACAACATTGAATTAAGTGAAGTTGTGTACATTTTAATGATTGTAAAAAAAATTTGAAAGTATTTATAATAAAAGTTGATATAAGAGGAAGAAATTGTGGACCACGATTAAAGGAATTGGTTTATAGGAGAAAAAAATAAATAAAACAATGGTAAATTAAAATGTTCATCAATGCAAAGCAAAAACATTGGGCAAGGCATGAAAGTATGAATTCAAAATATGACAAAATATGGTAAAGTCTCGACATTTTAGGGAAGACATGAATTTTAAAAGTTAATTAATAACTATAATAATTTCATAACCAATCTGCCCACTAAGAATGTCTCGGAATTTTAAAAAGTTGAAAAATTTATCACACTTCATTATAAGTGAATACTATTTATATTTAAAAACATATTTTAGATACTACAGGCAAATGTTTGCTTCTGTATAAAATTCAGTCAATCAAGATAGGTCCAAAATGTTGAGATTTCACAACCTTTTCATCTAATTATATACTAACATTCATATCGAATAACATCAACGCAAAACACTTTAAGTAAATAATCTATGGCAAGTATAGAAATCCTATTAAGGCTAAATGAAAACATACCTAAAAAGTAATTTTTATAAATGCATTCATTATACATTTTCAGCTGAAATAATCACATTTTAATGAACAGTAGAGTCAGGCACTTACCAAAAATATATAAAATTGTATTTCCAATGATTAAATTGAAGAAAACAACCCAGGAAACTACGCTAAGAAATGATGTCACCAAAAGCTTTCATGGAGATAGCTTTTGATGCGCTGAATATTATAAATATTTAATCTTGGCAAAAATTAATAATCAAAATGTACACATAATGATAATTCAAAGTCACTATTTTTCATTCTATTTTGTGGAAGAAAATGAACAAAAAGTTGTTTACTATGTGTACTGTCATATGTTGTATGTTATATGTTTTATATTATATATGTCAAAAAAATTATAGATCTCCAGGTAAGATATATGCATGTATTATAATTGTTTTGTTCAAATGCATTTATTATATCATTAGATTTATCTAATAGTACAAGTCAATTACTTCCAACATAAGTGCAAGGTAGGATAAATATTTAATATGCATACTCATTCTCATTAGACAGCTATATTTAGGAATACAACTCGGAAAAAAAACTAATTTTAAACAACAAAAATTTCAAAGTATACTCTTCCAAATATGTATAGGACTAAAAAATATGTAAATTGTCGAGTTTTCACATGAAAAATGAGCAATTTGCAATAACAAAACAGCAGATATGCATCATTGCGGTATCGTGCCATACATTGCAATGAAAAAACATGTTCCCAAGTCAACGTGTTTCATGATTCGATACTAGGAATTTTGATTTACAGGCAATTTTCTACAATCTCTTCCGTAAAGCGTAAAATCATCCATCAAGAGGCGTTAGCCATACAGGAATCGTTTTTGCTAAATATCAAAATGCAAAATAATAATTTTCACAAATCAAAATTAAGAGAATTGAAATTTATAATTATCTGTATTCAGTGGAGTTATATTAGGTGCACCCAAAAAGTGTGTTTATTAAATTGAATAACTTTGTCAGTAAGTTGTTGCCGCTTGTTGGCCATCTTGTTTGCCCATCATTTTGCCAGAAGTATTGTTTCTGTTCTTTCTGAATATATTGCACGCATAAAAAAAGAGCACATTTATAGTGGAGGATCTTTTTCCCAAAAAGCTATTTTTACCCAATTAAATGTTATGTGAGTTTCAACATTCATGAGAAGAAAATCGGTAATCATAACCAGAAATATTTGTGCAGTTTACAGTGACATACTGAATGTTTTTCAAAGCAAAAAGAGGGTTTACAAAATTGAAATCGGTAATTTTCAGTACTGAAGTCAAATTTCAAAAAGGAATACCTAAAATTGTCATTGAAGAAAATTGAATAGCGTTAGTGAAACAAAAACAGCCTCAAGAGATAACTTTTTGTAAAAGGCTAAGAGTTTTCATAAACGAGGAATCAAAAAATTTCTAGAACGGTGGAGGAAGGTCGCATCTATCGATGGAGAATAAATATAGTGTTAAAATAAATTTGTTTTTAAGAAATTTCTTCTTAATTAAAAAAAAACGCCCTTTGGGTACCCCTAACATTTTTCTAATGGATGACAATAAGGAAGAAAGCAATGTAATTGACTTGAAATCACTGATTATTAAATAATGTTGTGTACTGACCAAACAGTTCAACCTGAGCCTCATTCTGGCCGAGCTTGTTGGCCGCCTTGCAGGTGTACAAGCCGTACTGCCTCTTCTCGATGGTGATCACTCGGATGGTGGTGTCAGTAAACTCATCAGCAGTCGCAAAGTGAGAGATTCTGCAATTATCGGAGAGATTATTGTTTCAGTGCAAGATTACCCTCATCTGTATGATGTATTTAATTAAATCTGTAAGAATTTGACAATCAAAATTGTTCAATAAAAAAATGTTTTTTCCAGTTCCTTCTGGAACACTCTTTGCTTTACAATTAAAAATGTGTTATTACATTTAATGAGCCTGGGGCCGCGTCGCATATATCCGACGGAGCGCGACTGTCCCCAGGGGCCGCGTCGGATATATCCGACAGGCACAAAATAAATTATTTATCGACGGCCGCGTATCGAATTTGAAAAACGTAATTTTTTCCCAATAGAGAAATCCTGTTGTGACCTGTCGTTCCATTTTCGACTCAAAAACATGGCCGATTATAGCTTAAATCAACACTCAAAGTAGAAGTTTTTCGGTCGTCAAAATCGTATAGAAAAGTTATAGATGTCGCCCTAAACTCATGTTGTACGATCGAAAATTATATAATGAAATAATATTCCGTCGTCGTCACGTCCTTAGTACGCGAAAGACACATGCGTGATACATGCAAAAATCACGTGTCTGTCGCCGTGTCGATCTATTCCGTCGTCATGTGCCCAGCGCGCGAAAGACGTTCACGTGTATGGTACATGCAAAAATCACGTGATTCCGTTGCTATGTCGATAGGAAGGGTTTTTTATTTCTTCAGTTCGCGCCCAGCAATCACAGTTGGAACACGGATCTACGCGCGGATAATATATACATATATTCGCGATATTTCTTGGTTTATGGTGCAATTTGATACAAACAGTGATTTATTAACAAAAATACATGATTTATGTTGCGTTTATTTGAGAAATGTGTGTGTTAAATGTGGATCATATGCTTCAAAATTTAAAGTGAAACAATGGCGTAGTGTTTTGTGTGCGCGGCACGAAAGCAACGGAAGGAAACATGTTATATGTGTTTTGAGTGTGATGTTCCGTTGTGTGCCGTGCCGTGCGACAAAATATACCACACAGAAGAAAATTTTTAGGTAGGATATCAAATAATAATAGTAGTGTATGTAGTAAATATTAATTTTCGGCAAATGGTTTAATTATTATTTTTCGGAAAATGTCGGGTTGGCAACATTATCGGAATTCAAAAAAAGATTATTTTTTTTAATTTTTTGATAAAAAAATCATTGCATTTCGACACTTACGATAAAATAATATGAATGTGTGTGTTTTTTTTTTAATTTACGCATGTTTTCATGGTTTTTTCGTAAAAAGAAAAATCACAAAAAATTCCGAAAATTTACGGCCCTTGCCTATATGTTGCTTTGGAATTTTTAGGCCCTCAACAAGTTAAGATCAAACATAACATGTACAGTGGTGCCTCGACATTTATCGAGTTTTTTGAGGTACAAGTGTACAGGACGCACTCGTAACAGTTCATGGAAAAAGCATCCCGAAAAAGTTACAACTTGTCGTGCATCGGAGCTATTTAATGACACTTGCCTAACTCAATTCTGAAACATTCTGAAAGGATGGAAGAAACAAAGCTCTTTGGACAGGTCTGCTTTTGAAAGTGAGTAAAGCATGGCGAAAAAGACATAGACCAGTGAAGAGAAAAACAGTGACGAAAATTAAGCTAAAGTAACACTTTATAAAACCAGTTTATTTCTTTAAATGCTTTTTTATTATGTTTTTATACAATATTTGTCATAGTAATTGTATATTATTAATTGTAAATGGTCACGGATATTTACACAGTTAAAAATGTCTAATGACCGTAATACCAACCTTAACTCTTTAATATTTGTCATTTAATACTCAATAAATACATTTTTTTTAATAATCAATAAATACATTTTCCTTATTCAAAAATACAAACAAAAACAACTGGGGTGGCATTTTGGGGGCTGGAAAATGGGATTTCATGGGATTAATGGGATTTCAATTAATTTCAATGGGGAATATTGCTTTGAGGGAATATACGAGCAAGGTTAAGGAACGAATTAAACTCGTATGTCGAGGTACCACTGTATATACTTTTAAGATGTCAGATCGTTTTACTGAGAGATTCATATACGGATCACTTTATTCAAAGAAATGTGACTACTACATACTACTTTAGATCAATTCTAAGCAAATTAGCAAGTGTCTTTTTGAAGCTCATTTCGATACAATATGGCTCGATTCATCGAAGATATATATAGGTCTAGCATGTAACTATTTTAGAAGACCCTGTATAATAAAAAAGTGACAGGCAATACACATAAGGGAAGTTTAGTTGGTTTGTTGAAGTAAAGCTGGTGTCTTACCTGTAATGCTGGTTGTTGGCTAGCTGCACTTCATCCTTGAGCCAGGTGATTGCTGGTGGAGGGTAGGCCTCCACATGACACTCCAAGTCCATGTCATACTGCAGTGCCTACAATTACAGAAGCCAGAAATTAGTACTCTCTTATTTCTGATTATTATGGATTTTGCAACATAACTTTTTAATGCTGGACCAAGTACAGTGAAAGCCCATTAATTTAAACTTCTTTAATTCGAAATTTGACGTATGAAATTTCACACTTCAATACGCAAATTGTTCATACATATATTGTTGATCATTGAAACCCGGATAATTCATAGTTCAGTATAATTTTTAGACCCTTGCGCCATAAACCAATATATTTTATCACATCATTTGAAATTTTTTAATAACTTTAAAAAATTAACAATGCGCATGGTGTTTCGATCGCGTGCAGAACGCCACGCGCATTGGTCTCCTTTATATATTTTGCGGTACATGCCAGCTCTGCCTACTCTGTGTGGAATCTCATTTGTCGAGAAATATTATATAGCGATCCTTAAAATTGAAGAATTATGTGTACATTTTCTTCAGTTGGTTGCCTTGATCTGCGTGAATAATTTCAGTTTGATAATGTAAAATTGTTTTTTGCTTTTTAAATCCTTCCATTATAATTTTTTTTTCTCTTATCTTACATATATTTATATTTATGCTGTTGCATATATTTTCTAATAAAATATCATTGACTTATATTATTATTGCACGTATTTAAAAACAATTATATTTGTAATATCTGTGCTTGTGTTGTTAATAAACTTAATTAATTTTCTTCAAATGACATTATTATCAAGTTATCTTATTATTTCTTCCATTTATGAACCCAGTAATTGCCAATTAACGTAACTCTCATAAAACATTGATTATCACTACTTAATGATATTGATATAACGTCTGAATCAAAAGAAAAATTCCATTTAAATACGACATTCCTAGTACATTGATGTTGATAATTTAATATAAATCGAGTGAAGATTGAAGAAGCCCTCCATAAATTCAAGATTATACTCTACACATCTTCCATTACGGCCAGCCAAATGTGAGGATTTAGAAATAAATATTTGAATTTTTTTCACATCACAGAGCAGTAAATATATGTACCAATATTGGATATTTTAATTGTAAAATAATAAAGAAGTCCCAGATAAATATTACCTGATAGAAAACTACAAAATGTATGAAACGGCCACATTTTACAATATGCTACCAAATCACACTACTTGACATTGCCACCAAAAAGAAAGAAAGCACAGCGGAAAGAGATAAGGGTTTACTGTTCTGTTGTTTGCAAACATGACAAAGTCACCATATTTTAAAGGCGTTACTTTAGATACGAGTACATATGTTTACATAAGTGCACCTGTTGTGCGGTATGAGTCGCGGAATGGTTGGGGTCGGGAAGCATCATGTAGTAATTCGAAAATTACGTAAGTCAGGTTTATCTACAAATTCACAAATCTAATTTCAGGTACATATATATTAAGCCCAGTTTACATTCAGCAATTTGCCATTGCTCCTCGCACCGCTGTATTTACTCCCCAAAACACTTGTGGTAGCGTCAAAGGTAATGAGTAATTTTTATATTGCCACTTCATACTTACGTCGCTTTCTATCTCGGAAAATGGAGTATGTAGAATTAGTTGCAGCTTCAGCATTCTGCCTCCTAAGTTTATGTAATATGAGTGTTTTAAAAATAAATAATATAGAAAAGAGAAGCAGTCGTTGCAAGAGGAAATAGTGGATGGTATCATCGCATCGCAACACAACCTGTACTATACACCTACTGTTTAACTTTTATCTGTATAAAAGGAAAAAAAAAATCATATTACCCACAATTAAGCAACTTTATTACCATTTATTTTTGCTACAGAAGCAGTATGGAGAATTTTTCAATGAGATGACATATGAGGAATTTGGGGAGTTTGCTAACTTTACAGAATGGCACCTACAGATGTCCAATTTTTGCTAATCCAAATTGAACCTATGATATAAAAAAAAAACAGACCAGACTAAGTATACCCATACTACCAAAAATACATTTGGCAATGTTGTAAGATATTTAGCAACAGTGGGCAGTTATCGAAGTCTACATTACAATTCAAATACATATTTTAAGAAAGTTCTTAGAACTCATTGAGGGCATTATGAATGCGACGCAATTCAACTACAGTAAAACTTCGTTTTTACGTTCCTCAATTTTACGTTTTCCCGCATTCTACACCGAAAAATTCTGGTCCCATTTCGCCTTCATACACGCCTATACAAACTTTCCCCGCCATATACGTTGGTGCAAAAAACGTGTTCCCGCTTTTTACACTGATCAAAAACTTGGCATTTTGACACTCGACAAGAGTAAACTTAACAACATAAAAACTCATAATCTTCGGATTAATTTTTATCGTAAGTCATATCCATATTATTATTTATGGTACAATTTTTGTCAGTGGTACCACATTTTGTCTACGCCATTACGCATCCGTCCGCCGCTGCTTTTGTTTTTACGCTATGATGAACTGCACAAGTGAATTGCAGCCATTAGACTTGGGTATAATTAAAACATTTAAATGCAATTATAGAAAAAATCTTGTGCAGAAGGCAGTGATGTTATTGGATAGGGGTCTAGATCCAACTAAAATGAAGGTTGATATGTTGGATGGGCCGCATTAAATTGCAAAGTCCTGGATTTTGGAACCTTATAAGGAAATACGTAAAGATTTATACGCTAAAAGCAGACAATCGATTATTACCGATTTTTTGAAGGCTAAAACCACAAGAAATTCAGAGTCCTCCTCCGATGATGAAAACTCACAACCGATGTCAAAAAGAGTAAAAATTAAGAATTATTAAGTGATAGCGATGATGAGTGAATGCTACATTATACTTATTTATTTATATATGGCATTTTACATCAATAAACTTAATAAGAACATATTAAAAAAGAAGAAAAAAGAGAATATTACATAAAAAAAGAATAATAAAGACTATACAAATATCCATATATAAAATACATGATTACAATTAAAAGAAATTATATTATATGTGTTATTAAAGTTTTTTTTTCAATAAATATGTAAATTTATATAATTTTATTAAAAAAATAAAGTACATATTCATATAAACTATCTTCGATGTTTTTTTTTGGAACACAAACCCTAATTTTGTATGAACTTCAAACTTGCATAACACGGATTTGTATTACACGAGGTTTTTGTGGAACCATATAACCGTGTTATACGAGGCCCGAGTGTAGTTATGAGGTGTAGAATTTTGAGTGCTGATTCGGTTTTGCTGTTTCATTCGGTGAATGCGACTAATAAGATGAGCAAGCACTTGATGGTCATTCATCAGGGTAGGGATTATTCAAAAGAAGGCCATCTATTTCGTACATGACTCTGTCTCGCATTTTTTCTGGATATTTTCTTAACTTTTTTGCTAAAAGTTTTGCATATACATCACACTCATCTTCTTCCACTCTCTTCTCATTCAATACATGGATCAAAGTATAAAAACATACATCAATTTTTTTTTGAGTTTCATTTACTAAACAGGGATTAGGTGTTTCCCTAGAAGCATCAGTTTTATTTGTATTTTCTTGTGATGGTGGCGGCGTTTCATCAATGTGCAGAGGCCAAATCCACCACTCCGGCATCACTGTTTCATTTTCGTGAAGCTGAAAAAAATAATTTTAATGATGGTTTTTCTTTGTTTCTATTGGATTCTATTTGTTTATTCTATTTGAATATTCTATTTGTTTCTATTCAAATTCTACCATGAACATCAGAAGAGTTGTTAGTCGTCAAAGAGGACTTTAGAAGTTTCCACGATGCGTTGGTAGCTATACATGGAAAATACATTGTGTCACGGGACGTGGCTTTGGTGGGCAAATGAAAACACTAGAAATTAATTTTAAAGAAAGTGCTGGAGATGAGTTAAATTTCAGCACGGTCCTATCTTTGTAATCGCTAAATATCCTCCGAATATTTCACATACTCATTATTAACCTGTTCCTTAATTCGCACTAAATAATGCCATTTCTATTCCTCAGATCACTTCTGCTAAACTCTGTTCAAAGTTCGCTCTTAGAGACAATTCGCCTCGGTTTCCTTTATTTACTTGCGCTGGTTACTTACTAATATTGTCGCCTTGTTAATTTCATAAACTGAATTCCTCGAGGAATTTTTCATAACAGCTTACTCTGGCCAAAATTTGGGGTATCTGGCGGCAAATATTAATTTGCCGCCAGATACCCCATTACCCAGAAAGGAAATAATGTTCCTTACATATTTCTTGGTGATGGGGAGCTCTTGACTTACATAAACACGTAATGAAATCTTTTCTGGGGTATCATGATATTGGCATGGTGGAACGTACTTTCAAATACTCGCATAAATGTTGAAGATGTTTTCAGTGTTTTGACATCTGTTTTTTTATAAAACCGATAATTTTTAGAAAACCGATAACTTAAAGAAGGTACCACTTATAACTATGACCTGTATTTTGTCACATAATTTCTTAAGAAAAAGGTAATCTTTTCGGAACATTTGCACTCCTCGTGGACAATACGTTGGTGGCTACATCGGTAGTGCAATAAATAGTAGTTATGTAACACAAGCGTTTAGCTTAGTTTAAAAATAGTAAGAATATCGATGAGACACTTATACCGTGTTCAAATCTCTATTTAAAAAAAAAAAAAATAGTGTAATAAAAACAACAAAAAGTTGTTATTTACCTACCAAAATAAATATATGAACTTACCTCCTCTTCCGTATTTATCATCTCCTCAGCCTCATAAATTGACGGTCCCTACGTTAACTCAGACATCTATTAATTTTTTTCAGTTAATTAATTAATTAACTTTTTTCAGGAAAAAACATTACAAATGTGGCAAATACGCTCATTTTGTATGTAAAGCCAAACTTCAAAGAGCTTTCATGTAAATTTTGTTTTTTGTAGATATCTTAGTTTATGTAGGGATGGTCAATATCGTCCCCAAAAAGTTCTCTGTAAGATCGTAACATATTGGCTGAAAAATGTCGTCAGTAGAGCTTGACCAACGTAAATTGGCATGCGGCGACTTTGGAACTAAAACCCGCCCCGCCCGCACCCTGCGGTAAACCCTCGCCCTGTCATTCAGTTCAATCTCGTATTTGCATGCGAGCTGTGACATCTTGATTTCCAATATGCACTGAATTATTATGTCCAAAACATCCAAAACAGTTCGAGGTCGTGCAAGAACATTGCCCATGAAGTAATAAAGTTTTGCGAAGCTGAAAAGCAAATAATGGACCAATATTACCGTTTAACAGGACGCGGCCACCATTACTGGTTTGTTTCTTTAGTGTCGCCCGACCATATTTCTATTAAAGGTTCCCACACCGGTCACCGGACACTGTATATTATGTATTGTGTAATAAATTTACACCCTGGAAACTTCTGTTTCGCGACAGGGACGCCCTCCCTCGCACGCCAATTTATACTGGTCGCACTCTACCTACATCAGACATAATTTTACGCTATTTCCTTCTTTAGTAGAGGCCTAAAAGTAGCCATCAGCGATTTATTCTTAGCTTTCAAAACTTTTAATGAAATATTATACATATTTAAACTAATTCCCTTCCAGGCCCCATGCAGTTATAAGTTTCAGTTTTTTCCCCTTGAATAATATAACTCTCTAATATGCGTAGTGTTCTACAAACTTTATTATTAATTTGTTGCTCTAATCCGTCTGACAGTCAATCAAAGTACATGCACTTCTCCTTCGTGCGCTCGGTGGCAACTGAGTGTGTTAACTCACACACTGCTGGTCTTTTGAGTTCCGTACAAGAAACTGCTAACGGGTTTGGGAGGACGTGCCGCCCACTTTCGTAGGATGTTGAGGTACTGACCTGTCCAAGCCGAGGCCTGGGTACGCTAATGACTGGAGCGAATTCCACCTCCACTGCTACATTCCTCCTGGCGCCCTTGCCAACTCCGTTCTCAGCCACGCAGTAGTATGTTCCGCGGTCCTCTTTCTTCACCTTGTCAATCTTCAGGACATTACCCCTAAAAATATGTAAACATTTAAAGTGGGAGTCGACTCAGTGACTCATGGTTGAATATTTCTGCTTCAATTTCAATAAATAAAAATCTAGTGGGTATGGTATTTTCAGTACTATGTACGCTAGTGAAGTGAAGGTTAAATTTGAAATAGTAAGCACGGATCCACTAACTTATGAATTGAACCTCCAGTAGGCAGGATGGCATTGTTCTCTCGGCGCCATGTGATTCTCGGTGTCGGGAATCCTCCGGCGTAGCACTCCATCTGCACACCTAAAATCAAAAAAATAAATTTAAAAACTGTGAATTTACTTTTTGAAAATATTTCCAGATCACCACTGCAATCAGCATACTAGAATTTCTTCAAGAACTTGTATATACGCCAATTGTATAATTTCGATCAAATGCCGCTAAATTGGACGATATATTACAAATGGAGAATCCACCCGGAAGGAAGACGTCCGGTAGGTCGCCCCAGATTAAGCTGGGAGAGGCAACAAAAAATGTGTACGAAAACAGAATAGGTCTAGACTGGTTGACTCATACAGAAGCAGCACAAGACAGGGGAACATGGAAACATCTTGTCGAGTCTTTGGGCCCCCGGCCCTACTAGGACAATGGGATGAAGAAGATATTACAAATGGTTTATCAGATTAAAAAATCCATATGCTACATTGAAGATATTTCTGTCCCAAATAAATAAATGCTCTTCTTTTCTGTCTCCATCGGGGCCAATTAAAGTTTTTTTTTTAATTTTCCCATAAAACAATTGTTTAATAATGTACCTTAATAAGTGCCAATAAAAAAATATCACCCAATTTCTACCTTAGTTTTGTTCCCTTAAACAAAAATGTGATCGGTTATTAATAAAGTAAACTGTATGCTCACTTTGTCCCTCACTGACTACCAACGACCGGGTAGAATTGTCGGAGATGATGGGTGGCCTTCTGACTTGCAGTTCCACCTCGGCGGAGATTTTGTTGCTCAGGGAGATGAGGACCTGGCACACATACCATCCTGCATCTGTTTCCTGGATATCCTTCACCTGAGAGGAGCATAACAGATGACAATTGGTTGTACAAAAATGTATACAAAATATCTTTAAATAATGATCAAAATCATTTTTTAACATTTATTTAAAAATGCGTCATTGGCAACTGTGTTTTGAGCTATTTCTTTGACCAAAGAGGCCAGATAAATCCGGAAATATGCGAAAATTTACTAATTTCGTACTAGTATCAATAATCTTTATCTATTATATTTCCAGATTCAAGCGGGGGTTGATACAAAAGAATTCTTGGCTAAACTTTGACAATATCATCCAGCCTAACAGATTTCACTTAACTTATATATAAAATGTATATATTTTAAAACAATATTGGAGTTTTCAATGTCCATAGCTCGCTTTATGGAAAATATACTTTTCCAAAAAAATGTCTAATAAAAAATTCCATATATGCAACTAATTTTTTCCATATAAATACATAATTAAATGTGCACAACATATTCAATGGAGAAAAATATCAAAAATATTTGAAAAAAGTTTGTATCCTGGAATACGCAGAACAAAGACAATAAATGTGCGTGTAATATAAAGAAATGCAGTATTTATATATGTATGAATTATAATTTGTTGGTTGGGAAGCAACACTGGGTGTATTTGCTTTGAATATTATCTCTTTTTCTCTTCAAGCTGCTAATAATAATAATCATTTTTTATCATTATTTAACCATCAGTACAAATAGATCACATTACTATGTGCATTAAAAATGTACAAGATGACCACATATCAAAAAATATATGTTATTTGAAATAAAGAGATATTTTCAAATGTTCTATTTCACTATAGCAGTCAAATATGTTTATATCGGTTCTTTCCTAGAAATATGTTTAAATAATGCAGTAGGAATATTCTGTTGAAAATGACATATGTAGAACTAACCTGCAGAGTATACGTGGAGGAGGCTACGTCATATCTGAGAGCAAATCTCGAATCTCGGACAATGAGAGTAGAGCCAGTCGAAATAGGGAGGAGCTCAGTCGTTCGTGTCCTGTCTAATTTTAACTGAAAAAACACAAAATAAATTAGATAGACATTCCGCCACTAGGATTACACCAATTGTCATGTCAAAATTACTAACGCACACTACTATTAATCCATTCTACATATAATATAAAAAAATATATTTCAGTACTCGGACAAAACCAACAAATATTCGCTACAATATCTTCAAAAGATGTCCATATTTATATTACAAAATGTTTACTCACATAATGTTGGTATTATTTGAAAAATAGTACGTACGAGAAAAACAAAAACTGTATATACATCAACATAGATGAGATATTATAGAATGAATGGATTAAAAAACAGGCATTAATATTACTTTATTTATTCGAGATATTTGAACTTATTTTTTGTAAATATTGAATAGTGTGGAAAACTTTACTCGGTACCAATTCAAAAACAAACTTTCTACAAACAAAATACATTACATGATAGCAAAAAAAAAAACGTATGTATCAACTGCAAACAAAACAATTGGATAGGGAAAGTATGCACCAGTGGCGTGCAGCGCATACAAGCAAAAAAGCTGTGCATTAGTAAAGATTCTGAGAAACAAATATTAATTAAATAATCCTTATCTTAAGAAAAGGTTGATTTAAAATTCTAGCCACAATTCATCCTACGGCTAGAAGTTTTATTTCTGACGTTTCCATTTGACGTGACGTATGTTTTTTTTTGATTTAAAATTCTAGCCGTAATTCATCCTACGGCTAGAAGTTTTATTTCCGACTTTTCTGTGCTTAACTTCATGTCAATCCTTCATTTATTTCGCCAACCAATTTGTTCCACAGATATAGTCAAGTAGAGAAAAAAAACTGTCTATTTTTAATGCTGCGAGTTTTGCGTAATAGCGTCCTTCTTCGAAAGGTCCTATGCCAGGCACACCTCATGAAGAAATGTTATTTTTTACAAATTCCACCCAAAACTTTCGGTGTAAATTTTATGTCTTTTCTATGGTAAATGTAAATACGAATACGACAAATACCATCTGTCGTCTGTCATATCATAATGATATCGTAAAATGTTTGATTTATTCTTGTGAAAAGAAACGTATATCTGAAATTAGTATTGTTCCCGATTTAATTATATATAAATCGTCTTCGAAATATATTAAAATTTTTCACCGTATTAGCTATACCTATATAAAATATTTATTTATTTAGGAAATATTGTTTACAATACTTCTTTTATAGTGCAGTTATTTTTGTGGATTGAAGCTACTGAAAATAGTTCATTATATATAGTTAAAATTTAAAAAAAATGTATATACCCTTATAGGTATATGCATATATATATATATAATTTTAATATAGGTATATAGTCGGTCACAGCATAACCTAAGTTTATACCCACTGCACGCCACTGGTATGCACCAAAGATAGCAACACCGTAAGTACAACAAGTAGTGCGGTACGTGACTTCAGAGAGCTCTGCCCTTTGAAATTTTACAAGATTGCTTTTTTACGATACGTGTCTGCAGAATCACCAAGGTGCGTATCTTTGGTGCGGGCCCATTACATTCATAAGAGATGAACGATAACTCACCTTCTCATTCGAATCCTGCCTAACGTACTTTGAAAGCAGAGAAAGAGAACATATTTTATATTGTACAAATAATAAAGCATAATTTCAAAAAGCATTTTTATGGAAACAAGTGATAGTGCAGTTTTACAATGGTGATGTATTAAAGAATAAAAAAAAAGAAAAAAAAAATATTGTGAAAGGATGAAAAAAAATTATCCAGTTTTAATGTACACAGATTAATAAGATTTTCAATAAAATACTAGTACAAAATTGTACAATCTGCCATTTTAGCTGAAACGCCGGTCAGAGCGAATCGGAGCGAATGACGTCACGCCTCTGAACCCATCACCTCTTTGTCTGTCGTCCGTGTCTTTGAACTGTTGTCATTGTCATTTATACGCAAAAATTGCATTTTTGCAAAAACTTTTTTTATTACTGAAATAATGTTATTTTCGGTAATATTGACGTGTACCTACATTATAGACGACTATTTCAAAATCTGTCATCAGCCTATTCTGATACTCATCAATCATGATACAAAGTAATCAATTTTACAATAATATTTCTTCACTATCTTTAAGATACAAATGAAATTTTTGTTATATTTTACAGAAAATATGTGTGGCGAGTGTTGAAGGCAACAGAAATAGAGGGCATCTGCGAAAGACCTGGCACGATCAGATACTACAAGTATTTAAAGATGGCCCTGTTAAAAGCCGCAAAAACCGTAGAACTTGTATGAGAAGATGTATAAATGCGGCTGAAGCAAAAGTGGTGTGCCAGAATAGAAGAGTGTGGCGTTCAATCCTCTCTGCCTACCCCTGCGGGAAAACGGCGTGACTGTTAGTTAGTTTACAGCACTGAGGGCCTGCAATATGATTTTGTGCAACCTGCCTGTTTGCTTGAACTTTCTGATTTTGTGCAAAGATTGTGTTTGGAAGCACAAAAATTATTTTTTGCTTCCGTGGCAATGCGGCGTAACAGCACAGTATTGAGCCTAGAAGTGCTCATAGAAGTATCATACTTAAAAGTAGGATTTCATATATATTTTTATATCTCCACTACAAATCAATCTAGGTACGGCCCTTGAGATACCTAATGTTGGGCAGCCCTGTTTTACAAAATAGAAAAAAAAAGAGCAAGCCTTTCAGTAGTCGCATATGATGTGTAACATTTGACATCTCACAATTAAAAATATCAATAGAGCAAATATCAATAGAGCAATAACAGAAATTAACATCACAATTTAAAAAAGCTAATACCTATATATTTATTAATTAGTAAATACAAGTAAAGATAATGTATGCGCATTTATTTATTATTAAATTTTGCTGCACTAGGTAAGTACCGTATATATATCATATGCATTTTGTTTAGAAATGTGTTTGGTCAATTATACGTTTTTATTTATTTTCATAGATGGCGGTAGTGTGCCGCTTTATATTGTATGAAAACTTTGAATAAATATTTAAAAATAATCACATAAATTACATAAAATTTGAGAATGTAAATCATTAAGGGTAGTTATTGTTTACAGTAATGAAAAAATAATTTTAAGTATTATTGAATAGTTTCGAAGATATAAGCCAAAATATATCAAAGTTATAATACCCACACGCTTGACACCAACCACTTAACATATATACAAAATCAGAAGAGCTGGGTGTTAGAAGTGTGCGTCTTCGCTGTGATGGCACTTGCTGGATATTGATTTGTTTATAAACAATGATTTTGTCCATGGCGCTCGCTCTGCGCACACACATTGGTCAAATGAAATTGCGTGCACTTCCCCGGCGTCTTATTTCCTGTTACGCATTTCTGTTCTTTTTCACATCAAAAATATTTCAGTTTTTCGTTAGTTCTAAGTTCCACGTCTAATACCAATGTAGTGTTACGAAAATTAATTTTATTCTGTTACTTTCATTCTTTTCGCCGAGTAAGAAGTATGTCGTGGCCATGTATGTAAACTTAAATGCGTAAATTTGTAGGCTGGTGCTTTCATGCATGTAAAAGCTTCTAAAGAATGCACTTTAGCCCGTGTGCCAGGCGTCGTGCTGATGGTTGTTTGAACATAAGATAATGGTTAAAAAGCTTGTATGCAGTGAGTATGTACAGTAAGGACCTAGTTTAGCGCTTAGGGCCGGTTACATCAAATTGGTTTACAGTAATCATTTATTTATATCATCGATCTTTGCATTTTCCACCAATCAAACAACCCATTTTTGTAAAAAATCTATGGTTTTTAAAAAGATTACTATAATCCAAGTTGACACAACCGGCTCTTAGGGTGCTTTCCTAGAGGATAAAGCGCTGAATGAAACAGCGTTGAACGAGGTTATTTTAACAGTAAATAAGGAAACACACAACCAAAAATAAACAAATTATACTTAAATTATTTAAGCTTGAAGTTATTATTAATTTGCATAAAAATGTATGGCACATGACACAAAATATGCACAGAATATAAAGTTAAATTTTGTGGTGGATTTCTTGGCTCTTCTGAAATATCTAATATATAATCTATACTAAGTTTTTTGGGTTCTTCGTTTTCAGAATTACTGTTTTCGCTCATCTTCATCTCTAATGAAAATGATGCACAGAAACGGGAATGGTGTTGCCAGAGACACCTAAATTACCATCCTTTGCTGATTGGTTTGTATTCGGGAATAATCACATCATATATGAATCAATAAAATACTGCGATCATTTGAATTAGCATAAATTTTGAGTTTTTTATACACTTTGTGCAAACCGTGTTATACAGAATCAGCGTTGATTGAGGAAGTGCTAAACAAGGTCATACAATAGCAATGAACAGCAGATAGCAGTTAGAAATAATAACAAGATGATGTACGTACCCATAACACTGGATATTCTTGCGCATATTGTACAGAGCAATCTAGTTCTACCGTGCCACCAATGTCCTTGATCTGTTCCTGCGTTATATGTGATATTGTAGGGGTTCGCTGGCATAAACCTGAAAAATAAAAATAAATGACGTTTAATTTAATGAGCGTGGGGCCACGTCGCACCTGTGCGACAGACAATGACAGGGCCCAGAGTGCCACCGTCGGATATATGCGACAGGCACAAAATTAATTATTTCTCGACGTCGCGTATCGAATTTGAAAAATGCGATTTTTTCTGGTAGAAAAATCCCGTGGTGACCTGTCGTTCCATTTTCAACTCAAAAACATCACGGATTATATTTTAAATCAACAATCAAAACACAAGTTTTTCTGCCGTCAAAATCGTATAGAATAGTTGTAGATGTCGCCTCGAACGCGTGTTGCGCAATCGAAATTCATATATTCCGTCATTCAAGGTCATGCACAAAGTGCGCGGGAAATACAATTTATTTTTTTCGATTTTCGATTTATTTGTACACGTATACACAAATATATACGATATGTTTTGCGATATTTGTCAGTTTTTGTTGGTTAATGATTCAATTGAATACTAACAGTGATTTATTAACAAAAATACATGCAATTTTGTTGCGTTTATTTGAAATATGTGTGTGTGAAAGTGTATCATATTTATGTGTTATGAGTGCAAAGTCCCGTCATGTGCTGTGCCGTGCAACAAAATATACCACACAGAAGAAGATTATTAGGTAGGCATCAAATAATAATAGTAGTGTTGTCACTAATAAAAACAAATAAAAATAAATTATTATTTTCCGTATAACGTTGCGCTGGCAACAGTATCGAATTGAAATTTTTTTTAATTTTTTTTTATTTAAACATTAAAAAAACCTTCCATTACGACAATTACGATAAAATAATATGAATGTGTGTGTTTTTTTAATATACTCATGTTTTCATGGTTTTTTCGTAAAAAGAAAAATCACAAAAAATTCAGAAAATCTTTGGCCTTGGTGATTTACTTTTATCTATGTTTTTTTGGCCCTCAAGAAGTTAAAAAAATTAACAATGCACTATTTGACAACACAAAAAACTTGCCAATTTTCATAGCTTGAGATTTTAACTTCTTTCTATCCACAAAATATTTCAGTAATTTCTGTATCTCTGCTCATCTTAATAATCTTTATCTGTTTGGATCTCTTCAAAAAGGCCTTACGACACTTTATATGGTTAAATAGTTAAAAGAGAAAGGCAAAAACATCAAATGGGGGAAAATATTATTTAAATTTCTGAGAAATAATTATATCTTATGTGACTAATGTATAATAAACTTCTGACCTACTGCACGCAGATATCATCCATGCATTCTTCATTGCTCTCATTGCTTTTTGTATAAGTATACTTTAACCCTTTTCACTTCAATGTCGAATGTCACTTAAATTTTGAAAAAACTTTGTTCCACTAACTCCAAAAAATTAAAAAAAAACTTTGTTCCACTAACTCCAATGTCGAGGACACTCGACATTGCGTAATATGCACACCTCTTTGTGGACTATTTTGAAATAGAATGGATTTTTTTTTTACTGAAGTTTTTGAAACACGATCTAAAGACATATTCTAGAATGGCACATAGACATTCAAGCAAACGATATGGTTGAAGGACAGCATATTTCGGGCCTCACCGCAAGTAGAGGCGCAGGTATCGGTGTTATAAAAGTACAGTAGTATCGCATTGTTCTGTCATCAACATCTCATCTCCAGCTGTACATAATTGTGTTTATTTTTGTGCAAAGTTTGTGTTTTGTGCAGACTCGTTGACTGGATTATTAGTGATTGCTATTTTCTATAACTTGATTGTGGATCAGTGAAATAATCCTCTATCCCATCATGTCTAATAAAATAAAGCCAAAAATAATAATCTAAGTGAAAATGAATTTGAGAGTAGTGATGATGATGACCATATGAGAGAGTAGGACAAAGTATTTGATATTTTTCAAAATGATAGTGGCATTCTAGGATACCCAAAGCAAATCGTAGAACTGCGGCTGTAGCAGACACGGAACAACATCTCGATGGAACCCCTCACTCATTTATTTACAACCAAAGAGCACAAAGATTGTGCTGTCTGCTCCAATAGAAAAATAAAGAATGGGAGAAAAGAAACATACTATTTCTGCAAAACATGTGAGGCAAAACATTCGCTTCATAACGCGATTCGTTTTAAAAAATGCCATACCAAAATGAATTAGAAAAATTAAAATTAAGAATTATAGTTTAGTAGATACCACATAATAATTCGCGAAATAAAAGTTTTCAGAGAATAAAAAATCCATTATATTTTAAAAAAAAGAAGAGAACCTAAGACAAAAATAAACGTTATTTTGGTGCGGAGCTGGTAGAATAAAAACAAAAAAAGCCTTTGAGTGGAACGGGTTGATTTTGTTTTCCGCATCATTATTATTTTCATACAGCAAGTATTTCTAATTCTGGTGCCTGCAATGACAAATAGTGATAAAAGGGAAAAACAAGTGATAATAGTAATAATGTGACTGATAGTGTCATAATATGAAATCGAAATAATTTCTAGCAAGAAACTTTGAATGTCAATAATCACTGCATTGCATTCTGGTACATTTCTTCTATTAATTTCACAACTAGCTAACAAATAATTTTAAAAATGCAAATTTGTAAATATAAATATTCTTCTTATATCTTATTAGGCCCCGGATATCATATGAGCGGCGAACGGCAGAGCACGCGTGAGGAGCGCCGGTCACGATACAAAAAGGCTGAGCAGAAACTTCTGTCAGTCGCCGTGATGTGTTAAAACATCAGTATATCTCCCGCCAAGATAGGGCGGCTGAAAATATTTTACGTTCACATATCAGCTGCCAACTCTTGGCGGCTCCAAACTCCACCCAACTTTACATATGTGTTCAAGTCACAAATTATTTTAATCTTTGTAAACTTGTAATCAGAAAAGGGAAAGTATTATATTTTTATGATACACTTTTATTAAGTCATTAAGATTTGGTGAATCCAAACATAAAGTGCCACTTGTGTCTAACTGTCGCCACATTAGCTGTTTAAACTCATATTACAAGATTATTTTGTCTGAGAAATCTTCTTATCAGAAAGGTGAACCATACATTATTTTAAATTATTTTAACACAAAGGCCCCTTACATAATGAATGCCAATACTGAATCCCATGATCCAAATTCAGTATGTCATCAAATGTCAGTTGGTTTTTGGTAGTGCATCGCGAATGTAGCGCTAGCACTCGAAAAATTGAGTTAATTTTTTTAAGTTTTTGCATCAATTTGTGATTATTCTGATCAGTATGCATTTTATACATGCATAAATAGTTTGACATTACTAAATTATTCGTAAAAAGATTCAAGTCTTAATCCTATTTTACTAATAATTCGAGATTGAATTTGAACTCCCCATTTTACCAAGTGCACCTTAAATTTGAACAATCCGATTGGTTCGTGTGACATGTACTTAAAAAATCAAACTTTTTAATTGTGCTACCCCTTTTATTTGTTGATAATAATTAATAAGTGTGTACATTTTTATTGTGCGTGTTTTATATATATTTATAAATAATATTTATACTATACACATACAGTTTGAAGCCATCAAAATGAGCAGAAGATTCAAAACTAATTTATCGGATGCTGATATCATATCATCATTGCTTTTATCGGATAGTGATGCTGAAGAAGAACTCAGAGCAAGTGCTTCTCGAGTAGAAAACAGTTCTGATAGTGGTTCTGATAGACATAGTGGTAGTAGTGATGATGAGAGTGATATTTCCGATACAATTGAACAAGACGCACAAAGCCTCAAAAAGGAAAAAACCAGATCCATGGAATTGGAATCCCACTTGCCCACCTTCTGATATTCCCACCAAAATTGTATCATCGTGCGAAGGAAAAATCCACCAATCATTACCAATAATTTGCCAGGAGAAATACAATGCATTGATATATTTGACAAATTTTTATGCATGGATTTTTGGGATTATTTGACTCTTCAGACTAATAAATACGCAGGAGAAAAGGGTGCGATAAATATATGGGATGGTTCAATACAAATAGTGATGAATTACAGGCATACATTGCTTTGTGCATTTTACAGTCTCAAGTGAAAAAAGATACTTAACAATCTTATTGGTCTACAAGAAAGAACATAGAGACACCGTTTTTTTTTTCAGTAATGCCATTTAAGGAGCCTGGGGCCGCGTCGCATATATCCGACGGAGCGCGACTGTCCCCAGGGGCCGCGTCGGATATATCCGACAGGCACAAAATAAATTATTTATCGACGGCCGCGTATCGAATTTGAAAAACGTAATTTTTTCCCAATAGAGAAATCCTGTTGTGACCTGTCGTTCCATTTTCAATTCAAAAACATCACGAATTATATTTTAAATCAACAATCAAAACAGAAGTTTTTCTGCCGTCAAAATCGTATAGAATTGTCATAGATGGCGCCCCGATCGCGTGTTGTGCAATCGAAATTCAAATATTCCATCGTCAAGGTCACGCGCAATGTGCGCGGGAAATACGATTTATTTTTTCGATTTTCGATTTATTATATACAAATATATACGATATGTTTTGCGATATTTGTCAGTTTTTGTTGGTTTATGATTCAATTGAATACTAATAGTGATTTATTAACAAAAATACACGCAATTTTGTTGCGTTTATTTGAAATATGTGTGTGTGTGAAAGTGTATCATATTTATGTGTTATGAGTGCGATGTCCCGTCGTGTGCCGTGCCGTGCAACAAAATATATCACACAGAAGAAGATTATTATTATTAATAGTAGTGTTGTCTCTAATAAACAAATAAAAAATTATTATTATTTTTCAGAAAATGTTGCGCTGGCAACATTATGGAAATTCAAAAAAAGATTATTTTTTTTACTTAAATGATAAAAAAATCATTGCATTTCGACACTTACGATAAAATAATATGAATGTGTGTTTTTTTTTTAATTTACGCATGTTTTCATGGTTTTTTCGTAAAAAGAAAAATCACAAAAAATTCAGAAAATTTACGGCCCTTGCCTACATGTTGCTTTGGAATTTTTAGGCCCTCAACAAGTTAAAAGATATTCACAGATTTGTAAATATTTACATCTAGTAGATAATGATACAGCGGATAGCAGCGATCGGTTGGATAAAGTAAAATATGTTATCGACTATGTAAATCAGAAATTTCCATTTTTATATGTACCGGATCAGGACATCGCCATCGATGAAAGTCTTATGAAATTTCACGGTGCCCTCTCATTTATTCAATTCAATCTATCATAAAGAGCTTGTTTTGGATTAAAATATTATAAATTATGTGAATCTGCCAGTGGGTACTGCACGCAGTTTCGTATTTATGCAGGCAAAAAAATTGGAGATGATCGATTGCCAGCTTCAGACGCAGTCGTAATGGAGTTGATGACACCCTATTTCTCCAAAGATTTCACGCTATATCTCGATAGCTGGTACTCCTTGCTGCTGTATTGTGCTGCTACCAATGTTTAAAGAAAAAGGAACTAATGTGTTAGGGACAGTTAAATCAAACAGAAAACAAATGCCGCCCAGTTTCAAGAACTTAAAACTAAAAAAAGGTGAATTTAAATCTCAATTTAGTCATAAAATGCCAGCATTGATGTGGCAAGATAAGAATCTTGCATTTTATCAACCATGCATGATTCTGTTGAAATGATTGCTACCCAAACGTAGAACAGGAGACAGCCATGAAACCATTACCTATCATAGAGTACAATAAAGGTATGGGAGGAGTCGAAAAAATGGATCAACAATTAGCTTCATTTCCATTGATGCGTCGAAAGGATATAAAAAAATATTTTTATATATCCTAGATATGAGCCTATTTAATGCATATGTCTCGCATAAAAAAAAACAAAAATAAACATGAAATATTGTCAATTTGGTTTGACTGTGGCTGAGCAACTCATTGCACGAGTAAGATTGCTGCCCTACGGAGGAATAGGGCGTCCTGCGGCTGACGGCGAACTTAGACTGTAGGCATCCAACTGGGCATATTTCCCTAGACCAATACCTGTGACTGCACAAGGAAATGCCTTCGCCAAAAGAAAATGCAGAGTATGTTCCGCAAGAAAAAAAAAAAGAATACGAGTAGATGGGAGTGTGAGCGTTGTGGGGTAGCGTTACACATGCCGGAATGCTTTAAATCTATCACACATGAAAAAACCTGAGTTTATAAATTGTCGACTGAGAGTTCAAATACAATTGTGTATTTATTAAAAATAATAATATACTTTTATGTGTGAAAAACAATTGTGTCCAGAACAATATTTTTTGTGTACCTACTCTTAAACTACGTGATTTTGAATGAATAATTTCTTATGTAAGTGCTGAACTTTCTTATATTACTTATATTTGTTTTCTTCATTCTGTTTTTTTCTTTACCTATAAAATTCGAGTTTAATAGTTAATAGTTTAATAGTTTGAGCGCCATAGTTTAACAATCTGCATTTAATCATCGCCCATTGGGGAGGGACAGTGTGCACTTAAAATGTGATAATAAAAAATTTGTATTTCTGAGCACATTTTTTTCTCAATATATTGGTATGCGGATGGGGTTAAGGCAGCATTTGTAAAAAACGCATCGCTCGACCATGTATTAGCTAATCGTGGCTGGCGCCCCTCAACGTTCTGTCGCCCGCTGCCTGCGTCTTATCCGCGGTCTTACTCTTATTTTGCCATCGAACTTGGATTCTGTTAATAATTTTATACCAGTGTTTATAGCATGGTGTGTTGGATAAGGTGGTGACTCGTTAAATGAGTGATTTGATGAATAACAATGCAATGAGTCTTATTTCAGGAAATTTAATTAAGTTAGGTTAGTTTGTTTAGGCATACATTCACTAATTTTAGTTGTTAGAAAAGTTATATTTCATATGATTTAAGAAGAAGAAAATTTTTACTACTTCCTGGAGGAGTGATGAAAAAGTATGTCTTCAATGTTGTTAATTGTTAAAAACATCTAACCACAAAGTTACAAGATCATATTACCAGAGATGTGACATCTAAGATACAAGTATTTGAAATACAGATACAAGATATAAAATACGTATTTTCATCTTGTACCTGAAATACTTTTTTGAATATTCATCTTGTATCTTGTATTTAGATACATTCTTTTAGTGTTTTGTATTTTGTATCTTTAGTATTTTGTAAATACTTAGGGCCTGTTGTTTGATCAGAAGTAGTAAGAGTTAAGCAAAAAGCATAGATTTTTACGAAAACGGGTGTTTTGATTGGTGGAGAATGCAAAAATCTATGCTTTTTGCTTAACTATGTATTACTCTTACTTCTGATCAAACAACAGGCCCTAAGATTGCTAAGATACTTTTTGCCAATGATGTACCTGTAATGAGACCTCATTGAAGAAAAATGAGCGACAAAATGTTGTCTCAATTAAAACCTTAAAAATATAATATTTTATTTTGTCACATTTCCACTATAAACGATATTTATTCGTAAATAATTCACGTAAAAAAATAAACTTACATTCAATAAAATGCTTTTCTTACAAAAGGATTTTATCTTTAAAAAGTATTTGGAAGGTACGTATTTTGCATCTAGTATTTCAGATACCATTCCAGAAAGTTAATTGTATCTGGTATTTGAAATACTTGATTTTAAAGTATTTTGTATTCCAGATACTTTGTATAGGGTATCTTGTACATCACTGCACATTACATACTACTCTGTCTCAACTCAGGAATTTCTCATTTGAAAATCATTTCATTGAAGATATACATTAATTTCAAAAATTCTTTTTGCATAAGACTGGTATAATTGTTATTGAAATGTGGTAAAAGAAAAACAAATTCTGTTGAGTATTTTTGTGAGTAATTAACATTTGCGTCAAACAACTTTGGTGGTCGCTTAGTTTTTTGTTATGTTGGGCAACGATCATGAAATTTTGTGTTGCAAATGAAATTTCTTGTGCCGATGAGCTTAAAATGTTGTAAAAGGCATTCACAAATAATTGTGTGTCCAAAACTCAGGCATACGAGTGGTATAAATCATTTAAAGAGGGGCATACAGCGATCAAAGATTTGCCGAGCTGGAAGGCTATTCACTTCAACTGACCACGATCATAAAGTAAAGCAAATTGTGATGTAAAATCGTTGTGCGAGTGTGAGAGGGATTGTCAGACACATCGGCGCACCGCATATTGACATTTTTTTGCAAACGGCTCGCGTCTTTGCTCGATTCATTTCAAAAGATCTGAATTTCATGCGAAAACAGTGCAGAATGGATGTTGCTAATGAGATACTTCTGGAGCGCAAAACGATTCCACATTTATTCATGAAACGTATCATAACAGCGATGACATGGGTCTACGAGTACGACTTGGAAACAAAGTAATAAGCATCTGAATGGGTCGTTTCAGGTGAGCCGAAACCAAATAGACTGCGTCAAATCAAATCAAAAATAAAGGCACTTTTGACTATTTTCTTTGATTACAGGGGTGTGGTCTAGAGTTCCTTCCGACGGGCATGACAGCCGAAACCAAATAGACTGCGTCAAATCAAATCAAAAATAGGCACTTTTGACTATTTTCTTTGATTACAGGGGTGTGGTCTTTGAGTTCCTTCCGACGGGCATGACAGTCAAACATTAAATAAACATTACTCCGCAGGCACCTTACTCACCAGATATGGCACCATGTGACTATTTTTGTTTCCTAAACCTAAATTTACGCTTCGTGAAAAGCATTTCGAGACCATAGAGGCGATGAAAGAAAATACAACGAAGGCACTGAAAGCCATACCGATTTCGGCTCATGGAAAAGTGTTTCGAGGACTGGTTGAAACGCTGGCGTAAGTGTATTGCCTCTAATAGGAATTACTTTGAAGGAGACAAAATAAATTTGGATGATTAAAATTACCCTTCATGTTTTATTTACAATTTCCGACTACTTTTGGGACGGACTGTACATCAAGTACAATACAAATTTGGAAATGATTTGTGGTTAAAGATGAAACATAAAAGGAAGTACATTTTATTGAGGAGTCAGAAGAACATTTGTCATTACATTACACAGCATTATCAGCATTCCACTTCACTTTGTGGTTGTGATGACTTGAGTCCCTGGAATCCCACAAGTGCTCTATCCTGCCATATAGTTGTATGCAGAATCTCAAACAATTTATGCCAGTGAATTTGGAAACATAGAAAATGGCTCTGGTAATTCTAACAACCATGTTTGAATAGCTAACAGATTCTCTTGTGCTTCTTGTTCTTTTCTGTCTTCTCCTACATGCTATTTTAATAGATGAAATAGATTTTATCTCGTTAAAAAGAAGTAACAGTGAAAGAACAACCTGAATATACAGCCGTATTCTGAAAATAACAATCATTGCTATATCAGTATCTTGACGTTTATTGTATAACATTGTAACACCGTCAATTTTGATGTTATTATGTTTGACAGGTTTGAAATTAATGAATTCAACCAGTTAAAAAAGCTCTAAAATGTAAACAAATGTTAAGTTATTCACAATTTGTGAATAACGTTTTTTACATTTTAGAGTTTTTTAATTGGTTGAATTCATTAATTCCAAACTTGTCAAACATAATAACATCAAAATTGACAGTGTTACAATGTTACCAAAATAGAAATGATTGCTATTTTCAGAATACAGCCGATTACATTATTATTGTGAATAATGTGGATTGATAAAAACTGACAAGGTTAATAAGCTAGGTCACAAAAACTGACTCGCTTAGAGGTTAAAGAAGAAAAAATGCAATGCTCTTCTCCTTATTCTACATAGATTTAAATTTATGTATAGAATTGCATAATTAATGAACTGAAGATGAAAGTATGATAATGAAGAGCTTCACCAAACATTCGCTAAAGCCTCAATTAGAAAAAATGGAAAAGATTGTTGAAAAATATGTGAATTGAATATTTCCATTTTCCTAAAGTGTTCTGTTCTGATTTATTTATGATTTACAATTGTACTCTTGTTGATCTCCTGTTTTTTTAAGTTGTTTTGCCTTCAGAAATAATAATTCAAAGTCTGTCTTTAATGGATGCTTCATGAATGTACTTGTAAGTTACTGTATTATGTATTTTTACGATTGTTTACAGAATTATTCAAGAATAAATGAAATGTACAGAATGCCACCAGTATAAATTGGCGTGCAAGGGAGGGCGTCCCTGTCACGAAACAGAAGTTGCCAGGGTGTAAATTTATTACACAATACCGAGTGTCCGGTACATTGACAAATATATTTTATGATATTATAATAGAAATTTGGTCAGGCAACACTAAAGAAACAAACCAGTAATGGCGGCCGCTCTATCCATGCTCTATCTACAGTCCTGTCAAACGGTTATATTGGTTCATTATTTGTTTTTCTAGCTTCGCAAAACTTTGAAACTACATTGGCAATTGTTCTTATATCACCTGCAAGATGTTGCAAGACTGTTTTGGACATAATTCAGTGTATATTGGAAATCAAGATGTCACAGCTCATGCACAAATACGAGATTGAACTGAATGACAGGGCGAGGGGTTACCGCCAGGTGCGTGCGGGGCGGGTTTTAGTTCCAAAGTCGCCGCACGCCAATTTACGTTGGTCAAGCTCTACCCATTCTTATACCATGTACACAATTTTTTTACAATTTTATTAACATTTTTTGGTGTCATAGAGTATATGTGGAGTATAAAAGAAAAGGCAACATAAAAAAAAAATTTAATGCATCGAGAATTAACAATACTGAATTAGAGATTTTATAGGAAACAAAGCCAATAAATTTATAGGAAACATGATTTTGGAAGGTATTAATAAATAAAATCTAGAATTTAAAACATTTCAAATTAGTAATATTCGGTGACTGCATTCAAAACATTTTTGTAATTTTTTGGATATTTCCGCCTTTGCTTTTATACCCCATAGATAAAAATCAAATTATTCCGTATTTGGAAATATATATGTCGCAGGCAAATTCTATTATTCGCACGTATACAAACGGTGTCGTCAGTTTAAAAAGGTAATCAGTTATACAAATTGCTGAAGGCAAATATTGATGACTAATTTAAAGTTCAACGGAGAGAGCACAGTGTGACCAACGCATATATTCCAGCAACAGTAAATAAAGAAAGTACCTGCCGGTGGACAAGAAGTTTTTCAACGTGCGAATGTTGTACAAAATTTTCGAGAAAGTGATTTAAACAATGAAAACAGCATGAAATAGTGTAAATTAAGAAAGTGCAGTAATAAGTGTGTGGAATGTTCTAGAAACATTGTTCCGATTTAATTTGCATCCAGTGACTTATTGTGTAATAAAAGTTTAAATTGATAGTGTTTTCATTAGCCTCCCACAGCCAAGTCCCGTGACAGTATTATTATTAAACCCTTATGCCTGTGGACGAACTTGGTGCGTGCGCCTACTACCGACAAAATTCCGCTTACCCGTATCCCGTACGTGGCAAATAATAGCGATCATAAAAATACCCAGATTTCGTCCACCGCAGGTAGAAACGGCCTCGAGAAAAATTTTTCTAATCAATTTTTATCGAGACTGCTTTGCATGTATCTCTTTGCTTAAACCCTGTGATAAATCTCGAAATTTTATGACATTATTTTTATCATCGTCTAAATTATTTTCACATTTATGAATATTTGTTTATTTAGTATTCGAAAACACATTCTTTAGTAGTATTTTATATTTGGATGTGCTTTTGTTAAGTATTGGGTGATTATAGTTTGTTTTTTGACATTTTTGGGACTATATGCTTTAGTGCATACTTTTTTCACAAAATGTGTTGACCCCCGACAATGCAAATTATGAGAAGGATATCTGAAAACATTAAATTTTTACACGCTTTTCCAGCAAAAGTTTAATTTTAAAAATTGTTTAAAAAATCTATATATTTTTGGTATCATATGAAAAATTAAAATAAAAAAGTTAAAGACAGTTGTGTATTTTGCAGTTAGATTAAGGTAATTCCATTTTAAATATGAAAGTCTATTAACCAATTGTTATATTCAGTAATATTTTATGACTGGATGATTAACAACTCAATACAGTCACTTAAATCTAGTTATACTGTGAATCTATTTGGTGCCGATGAATCATTCACTAGTGATATTAAGTTTTGTATCTAGCAATTGATCAAATTATAACATCTTTTGTCAATTGTTGTGATTAATTATGTCTTTGTATACATATAAAAAAACAATAATAATTTTTGTTGCAATTATATATTTTTTAATGTGCCCGACAGAATGTGACAGAAAAACTGCCATAATTTCAATTAGGCGATTACCACTGGTGACTCGTGCAACAGAAGGCCAATAATTCATTTTCATTCTCTGGTTAACTACTGCGTGTATAGTATAAGATAAATTAATTATATATGAGATATACAAGGTGACATAACAAGATGAGAAAAGGCATATCATTATAATAACAATATTAAGAATATACCAATGAATTCAACATAATAAATTACAAAACAGTTATAGCTGTATAGGTTAACCCAGTAATGTCATCATGAAAATGATAACATTATTTTGGGAAACACATTTTATACGTGTAAGTATACAAAATTCCTAACTAGCTTCCATTTTCAAATGATACATTTTTTGGGCTAGGGATTGGCTATTCAAAAAAGTTAAATTAGACTGTGAAGGCACATGGTCTAATTTAACTACAATTGATTCTGCACTTAACGAAATAAATTTTAAAATATTAGTATTTACAAAAGATATAGTATGCAACCATATTAATTGTATTAAATAAAAATAAGGCGTGGAATACATGAAAGAAATTTAATACAAGAGTATGTCCCAAAAACTGCCGTAAAACAAGGATGCAAGCAATTTCACGGCATCACGGTGCAGGAAGAAGCTATTATCCTTGTGCAACCAGGTGTAAAATTAAACGAAACAGGTAACAGAGGCACCGAGACATATAATTTGATATAAAAAGCGTCATTTGGACAAAATAATCATTTATCAGCAGCGTTTATCTAAAATCTAAAAGTGTATTGATCCCGAAAGCGTCACAAACAACAAAAAAATCATCAAGACAGGTGTTAAGAAACCCAAAACATAGTTAACGCGTGGTATTACGTATTAAATAATTTATTACTATTCCCCAGGCATAATCTTACGCGACAGTGTGGAACTTAATTAATATTTTGAATGTTTCAACTCGCGCGAAATTGTATAACTAGCAAAATGGGTGTGACACCTTTAAGGTGATTTCATACAATGAGCATGTAAACAAATTCAGCTACGAAGCTTGTTTGGCGTCTTTTGAAAATACATGAATGAGTTCATGTTATTTTAAGCATGATAATTGAGAAAAGGAGTATGTTCCACTTAGAATACAGATGCACATATGGAAATGTATAATGACTCACCGCAATTGAATAAAATGCTAAATATCACAGCACTCACAAACCACACGCCAGCCATTTTTACGTGTACAAGCGAAACTGTTTTCACTGTTTTGGATTTGGTGTATCAGCGCTTGGTGGGAAAACGCTACGTTACAAAAATACAAAACATTACAATAGCCAGATTTGGCCAAATTGCACAAAATGTGGCGAAGTTCTTTATATTCGATGACGATAAAATAAACTTGGCAAATGGAAAATTTGATTGAATTGTATGTAAAATACTTTATTTTGTATGAGGATATACTATATATATAATATATATATATATATATATATATTATATATATAAATGCCAAGATATATTTTATTTTCAATCGGCGGATCATCTAAGGATAAAAGTAGATAATGTTGTTTGAGTATGAATTTCTTTGAACCTATGAATGGATTATTTGTGTGCAGCTACAGTAGCCGGCAAACATCTTGAAATTTTTCGACGTAGTGGGGGAAAGTTTTTCGCATGTACCATTCCGCCAACGAGACCCAAATTTTGTCTTCTGCGCATTCCCCCACTACGCCAAAATTTTCCAAGAAGTTTGCCGGCAACTGTATTTTAGATGAATTCATAAATTTTAATTCGCAGCAAAAGAAACTGATAATAGCCCTGGTAGTCAGCTTTTTAATTTGTATTAACTGATATAGCGAGAAACATATCAACTGGTAACATTTTTAATATCACCAGAATAACAAACTTAGCAATGGAAATTTTAACTGCTACTTCCGTTCGTCTGGTACGACTGAACATGTTAAAATAATAATTATTTATTATTGCCGTCGGTAAAGAAGAGTGGTATGTGGTATAAAAAAGTTGAGAGGTTTTGGTTTTGACATTACGACATAACCTATGATAACGATTTAGTTTTTTTTAAATTATAATTTATTAGATTTCGTCAACATAAATATTAATTATTTACGGTAAGTGATTAATTTTTTTATATGTGGGATATTATTATTTGAAAACTGTCATTGCTTTGACAGTATTTAATCACGACCGGTATCTCATGTTACAAAGTTGATTAAAAACACGGTTTGTTTAATTTTGTTCAACAGTCACTGAAATATATGTATGCGCAATAGATTAAGTAATCGAATCACCAACCATGATTTTTGAAATTCCAAAAGTATCTATTTGCGCAGTTTTGATTTCTTGAAGTTTTTAACCCTTAATCTGAGTTCACGAGATTAGAGTACTTGTAGTATTATTCTGGGATTCACGCTAGCGATGTATATTATTAATATGAGTAAATTGTTGCTTACGTAACATAACGATGAATAGCGCACTTAGATTATACACATTTACGATATCTTGCTAGCACGAAACCCAGAGTAAGGCGTCTGGGCTATTACTTCAAATTCTACTTTTCCTGAAGTTCTCGCGGAGATCAGCGTGTTGCCGCTTAGATCTGACATTCCAGTCTAGCATGGCTCTTTGGCGATCTGAATCATTTAGTTAACAAATACAGACCTCTTTTGTAGTTCATTACGATAATATGAGGCATGGAATTTTTTCTTTGTCAGAAATAGTTCGGACATGGTATAGAGAGTTATTGCTTTCCTAAAAATTATGATTGCCATGATTGGTGATTTACAGTTTGTTAAAGACTGAAATTGGGCACACAAGCTTTGGTAATGCCCCTCTTAAGGCCCCAGACCACTGTGCGCGCGCGGTATGAGTTTTTTCATAATTATTTTCAAACAAACGATACATGTATTTTTTTTTTATTTGTTACTCATAGTATATTTATACATATTGAAGACTGCATACAATTTTTTTTACTCAAATCTAAAGTATAGTTTTCGGTGTACGCTGCTTCCAAGAGGACACTCTGACGAATTTGCCGCTGGGTGGTTGACAGCTATTAAGCCCAAAGGGTACAACCGAAAAATGAAATAAAAATATATTTTGAAACTAGACATATAGGTTTATAGCATCACGTAGGGGAATTTCGATATCTGAAAAAACAAAAAAAATGGCGGACTGGCGAATTTTATTTTCGATTTCTTATAGAAAATTTTCATCATTATAAAAAAAAATAGAAGGGGGCCTTTTATAAAAAAAAATAGAAGGGGGCCTTTTATAAAAAAATCCCTACGTGGTGCCATAGAGACTGGATTTTCAATAAATTTACAACTTGGCGCACGCAAATCGGATGTGTAGTTTTTCTGATATGCTGTCAACCAGGTTGAAAAATGTACTTTTTAGAAAAATGCATTCAAAGTTTTGCTGAAAGTTAATTCAACATACAAACAAAAAAATTTCAACCGCTGTATCTCCGTCAATTTTACAAATTTCTTTAAAATATTTGGTGAGAGCATTCTTAATAAATGCTTCTTTCAGAAAATGAAAGAAAAAAAATGACAAAAGTATTTTTTCACAGTGGTCTGGGGCCTTAAGTATTATGTTAGACAAGTAAAATTAGTCAAATTTTTCAAAAGTGCTCTTTGTACGACTGGTATCATGTAACAGCTCTCTTGTTATTATTTTTATTAAATACATATGATGTTGTTTCAGATGTGGCCTTTGATCTGGCAAGTACTGCGAACAAGAGCTCCCTACTTGACTCTTCCTTTCGCGGCGCTTGTGGGTGTTATAGGATATAATCTAGAAAACTATTTTTCAGACAAATATACACCTTATAAAGGTTAGTTCAGATGTTGGTCAGCAGTATTGTGCAGATTTTTAATCACTCTCAATTTTATTATCAATTTTCAAGAGGCCAGAGTAATATATGAAATGTTCTTGATTCGAACTATATATAGGACTTTTAAAAATTTGATAATGTGTGGATGTTCTTACGATAGAATTGGTGAACATTGCATTGTGTAGAGTGATCACTTAAGCCAGTTCATACAGGTTGTAAGCCCTGAGCCATTGTGTAAGAGACTTACATCCACTTTTCTCATATATAAATAGCTTCGTCTCTGTGAGACTTCTATAATTTATTCTTAATTAATAAATCATCCCTCTGGGGACCAATTCCAGTAACTTTGTTCTTAGAACATACTTTCATATAAAAATATTGTTACATTTTTTTTTATCGTAGCAACAGTTTTAAACTGATATCTTGAATACCAATTACAGACACACCAAGGAGTCAGGAGCAGCAATTTATGTTTTCCCGCTCAGATTTTTTAAATGAAACATTAATAAATTTCTGCGTATGTTATTCTTTTTAAAACTACGGTACGAGTTATCGACGTAGATATTATGTATATAAATTATTATTTTTTTGCCTTTTTAGTTCTTTTGTCTCTGCTCTGATTAATTTGTTCACATTCTTGTATTGAAAATACCTCCCTAAATATTTATTGTGGTCTGTTTAAAAATTTCAAGTATTTGTTATAGAGGCTATCCAGGAACAGAGATTAGAACGCATGACAGAAGATGAGGCACTAAAAGATCCAACGAATGTGAAGAAACTGAAATACCAAGAAAATGTTTTAGGAAAAAATTTGTCTCCATCATTGAAGGAACCCGCACACCATAAAGTTTAAAAATTATTTTTATTTATATAATTTTTTGCTCAATAGAAAAATACATTGTTTGATATTACATACTCATAACCTCCAAAAAGGACATTTTGCAATAAAGAAAATGCAAAATATGTGACATTAATTTAAGATTTCAACAGATAGGTGAATATTTTGTATTAGGGGGTATTTTTTGAATCTGTATTTTACGCTCATATAAAAATAATTAATACTTTTTAAAGTTTCTATTAAACCTTTGAGAGAAGTTCTAAAGACAATTTTTTTTTAAACCGCAAGTCAAATTTTAAATGCAAATTATTAATGGCAAAAGTGTCACAGCAATACCACCGTAAGATTAAACAATATCAAATCGTCTTTTTCTTTTTGGAAGCGCTTGCTTATAACTCGGTTACTTGATATAATTACGTCCTGAGCCAAGTTTGCCTAGATTATTGACTTGTAATCTTAGCTTTTGTTCTTCTGTTGTAAAGGTTTTCCGATATGATTATCACCCTATATTAATAATTCGCCTTTAGTATAGTAGTACTACATTTTGTTATAATACACACTAATATGTACTTGAAAACGCTTATGTACATAACAAATTAATGTTGTCCATGGAAATACATTTTTGCATGTTTTTTATACAGTATTTATTTTTTAGGCCAGAGTTTAATTTAAAGGCTGCTGAGTTAACAGATTTTTTTATATTTTTTATTAATCCTAATCCACAAAAATGAAGTTTAAAAACTCAAGTCTTCCAATCTTTATTCATTTGTCTCGTAATTTTCAATTAATCCATAATTTGCCTCAGAGTCACTAAATCACGAACTCAATAAAATACTTGTAATCAATAAATTAATAGTGATCAAAAAATGTTTTTTTTTGTTAATACCGAATATTGAGAATTTATAAAATTATTTGTAATAAAATAATGGTTAAAAATATATTGCACGAAAGACAAAGTGTGTTTGTGAGTACATATAATGCATTCATTGGGATTCAAGTATTACCATCTATGTAAATCAGTTCCATTATAGACTTGAATTCATTAACTTATCCAAAAGCAATATGGGTGATAAAGTAACTTGATTTCGAGAGACTGAAAAATTGTGTTAATTTTTTTTTTGTAAAATTGTACATATATTAGTAGATATGAATTATTCTAATTAATTGTATCATTCATCATGATCTTACTACTAAATGTGACCTATAGTCAACATATAAAACACGTAACCATCCTTATTATAAAAATCCTCAAACAATTTTTAGTATTTGCGTGTCAAAATTGAAAAGTTTTATTTGTTGGTTTATTTTGTTAGTTTATGTTTGACTGTCTCGGTTTGTTGAATAGTTTACCAAAATTCCAATTGGTCATTATTAGATGTATTTCAAGGTTTTGTTTACAAATGTATCTGTAGGATTTATTAATAAATTGTTATATATCTAGAAATAAAGAGTTTTTTTTAGGCCAATGACAAATTAATTATGTAGTTTTAAATCTTCACTTAGTAACATTAAAACCTGTTTCATATCACAGATATATTGACGGTCCCTACGTATACTGTCAAATCTGCAAAAAATTATTTATCGTTTTATTATCTTAAACCATCCAGTTTACTCTATATTTTTGGATAAGTTCAATTTTCCTTTAATATATCAAGGGTGGAAAGCCAAAAGGGCGTTATTTCGAACTTTACAGGACAGCAAAAGAAAGTTCTGCCAATCTGATTTTGTCCATGTTTCTTTTATTATTAAACAATTTCTATTAATCCAAAACACATATGGATATCGTTTATTAATAAAATAAATTATAGACAAAATCACATTGACAAAGCATTCTTTTGCTCTCCCGTAAAATTCAAAATAACCACTAATGCCTTTTTGGCTTTCTACCCTCAATATGCTTTCTTTGAAACGAAAATTGAATTTTGTACACATTTTGTTTTGGTGTCTTCAAATATTCAGTCGTATTCTGAAATAAGCATTGCTATTTATGTATCTTAAAATTCCTATTGTATAACATTGTAATGCTTTCAATTTTAACGTTTTAAGTTTGACAGATTTGAAATTAATGAATTCAGTCAATCAGAAAGCTCTAAAACGTAAACAAATGTTAAGTTATTCACTATTATGAATAATGAGTTTTCTGATAGAATTCATTGCTAGTATTAAAATGTTGTACAATAACTGTCAAGATACAGAAATATCAAAATTATAGAATACAGTCGGTTGTCTGAATTTTAAATATTGTTCAAATTTAGATGGTGATCTTTTGTTTAATGAAAAATAATTTACTTAGGTTTATTTTATTTTATTCATTGTAGGTACAATACATATATATTTCTTGTAAAATGTTTATGCATTTTTTAAAGCAGTTTAATGTTACATTTTAACTTGGAAATTCGCCGAAGATTCTTTGTTGGAATTGTTTCGGATAAGATTTTTTCAATCATCAGCTCGCTTTTCTTAGTCATATCAAAATTTTCTCGATCAAGTGATCAAATTCTAAAGTAATATATCATAAATCGACTCTAATTTAGGTTTCTACTACATTCCTAAAATTCCACATTGATCTTACTTATACATATCGTCAGGCGCGCGCAGTGAGAACAAGAAGCATGACTTTTACTTTAAAATACATTTGAAAAAAAAATCGAAATAATATAGTTATCTGGCAGAATATTATGAAATATTAAAATCTGAATAAGATATTAATTATTGTGATAGAAATATTACGAGATGTATCTCTTATTTCAGTTTATTTTCAAAATATATGCTTAGGAATAAGTTATGCTTCTTGTTCTCACTCATGCCCCTGCATATCCTATATAGTTAAATAAGTTGGCCTGTTTCGCAACTCAATTAAACTTAAAATTATTAGTCTTTTCTTTAGTTAACATTAGTTATTTTATCATCAAATAATATAATTATCTCGGTAAGTTGTAATTTTAAACTACACTGTGGATTGTGTTGATTGTCATTAGATTTTATCTAAAAGAACAATATGGAATTTTGTTTGTATGATCTCTGAACTGTTAAGTAATTAATGTAAAAGAGATCACAATGAAGAAGCATTTTTTTTCTGTCATTTCTTATAAAAGTTTTACAATCAAAGCTTGGATGATGTTTATGTGTATGGAGGCAAAACAGTTTCCTACAATTGTTTCAGCTTAATGTTTAATTTAAGAATGCAGGCTTTTTGAGTACCTATTGGTAAATATTGATGAACATGTCTTATTGATAAATTGATTAAACTGAAATTGAAAAATCATATATTTTTGACAGGTTTCTAAGTTTTATATATATATTTTATAGTATCTTCTTACATTACTGAATGGTTTTCTCTTCCATTTCTTCCTACTATGCTTATTTGCCAATGTTACATTTTTTCAAATATAAATTTACCTGACAAATTTGTTCCAGACTTTTACACAATAACCAGAGTAATTGTCTTTGTTCAATTTTTACTTTTTAAGTACACATGTAATAAATAACTTAAGCGAATAATAATTCAATATAAAGTTAAATTAGTCTTGATTAATCGAAAATCAAATAAAATATTTGGGAAGAGTGCTCCAAGCATGGAGCATGTAAAAGGAAGATAATATTATTAATATTTGTGTCTAACATTCTATCGTCTTTGAGCTGCTACTAAAATACCAATTGTAGTTCATACACATAGATATGTAATATTACATATCGCTTAAAGCGGTGGTATTCCTGAAAAGTATTTGAAAATTTTTGAAAATTTAACATCACAATAAATATTTAGAGAAGGCGTGGTGAGGTTATATATAGAATAAAAGACGTGTTGCTGGTTGCTGTTTATTTCTTATAAAAAAAATAACAGCATAGGACTGAGAACACGCATTGCAGGAGATCTGCCCGGGCCGGTCTGCTGTGGAGACTTGAAGATGCTGTGACTATACTGTCCTTTGTGTTGCAGTCACTATATGCACATATATGTTACAGTGAATCTGTATTTTAGTGAAATTATATTCAAGGTCATTTTTATAACATCCAAGCAGATTTTCACCAATAGAAATTAATACAAACCAGTGAAAAATATTTTAACTGATATCTTATTAGTGAAATTATATTGGTTTCCGAACTGTCATTAAAATTAAATTTGACAGATGTCTGTTTCTGGATTGAGTTTGACCTCTTAAAATAACTATTTAGGATTTAAGCTATTGCGTGAAAAAGGCTCTTACTGCATTATTTATTTCTTCTGTGCATATCAGCATACCCCTCCTGTGTCATATACATAAGGTTGCTTACCCTGCATTAACTTTGTTTGCAGAATTGTGTCTTTAATCTATTGACTTCCCTGTTTGATCAGAATCAGAAGTATTATGATAGAAACACAACATTTTATCAATGTGATACTTCAGCAGCACGAACTGGTTGAGTCAGCGTGAAGACACGTATGGTGACTCTTAGGCTTTCCAAGGATTTTCGGTTTGAATGCAAAATGATGGCCGGTATCCAGAAAATGCTCAGCCAGTGCTGATTTTTCTGGATGACTGAGTTTGCATGCCCGTTTGTGCAACAACCGAGCTTGTTGCTCATTCACATTCAACATGCGAAAATGTATGAATGTGGATGAGGGAGAGTTGTAAGTCAGGAGAGAAGAGTACGGTGCTCTATCCTTCTGCCTACCCCACAGGGAAACGGTGTGATGGTAAGTTAGTTAGTTATATTATGTTCTGTAATTTTTCGCAGGTGAACGGCTAGTAATATAATGAAAATGAAATATTTTTTTGCCATACATACTTAAGTATTAGAACTAAGTTAAGTTCTGAGTTGCCCAACATTGTTTTAAAAATTAATTTACTTCTCAAGGATAAATAAGTTTGGAACCATGTTGGATGTGGGCGCACCTCAATCATTAACAAAAAATGCTTACATTTCCAGTTAAATATCCTTTTCCAAATATATTTATCAAAAAATGTATAATTGGCTTTATTATGTTCGTGTTGGCTTAGTTTTATGACCTCCCAAATTGTGTGTAAAATTTTGTGTCACTTAATTATTCAAATCAGAGTGTGATCTTATTATATTATAACATGCCGGTTTTGTAAAAAAATATTGGAGAGCGTGCTGGCATTAGCTAATAATTATAAATTTATTTTATAAAATTGCACATTACAGGTTGTAACACAGCTAGTCCACAATACTTTACAGGTGGATTCCTGCCTTGATTATGAGTCGAAAATGTTTAAGCAACCATGATCTAATATTAATAGTTATGGAGTTATGCAATATCAGAGTTTGCATTTTTTTTCAATATTTCTGACTTATTTTTAAAAAAGGTTGAAGTATCATTATAGTAACTTATATCGATTAGGAAAAATTCATTAATTTCAATAAAAGTTAAATAAAGTAATAAAAACCCTGAAAAAATTCCAATTGGAATTGGAAGGTTTTTATGATTTTATTATAGTTGTACTGCAGGGAATGAATTTTTTATATTAGATATAAGTTACTGTAATGATAGTTCAACGTTTTGCTAAAATTAAGTCAGAAATATAGAAAAAAATGCTAACTTTGATATTGCATACCTCCTTAACTATTGATATATTAGGTCATGGTCGCTTGAACATTTTCAACTTATAATCAAGGAAGGAATCCACATGTAAAGTAGCTTATTGGTCTTGTGGTTAGGACTCTCGCCTCGTGATCCAAAGGTCGCGGGTTCTACCTTACCCCAGACCAGCAAGTTAGTTCTATTTTCATAGCACAAGCGTTTAGGTTAGTTTGAAAATAGTAAGAATATTGATGTGACACGTATTCCGGGTTCGAGTCTCTATTTAAAAAAAATAGTATTGTGGACTAGCTCTGTTATACCTTGTATAATTAAAAATAATTTATGTAGGATTGGGAGAAATTTTTAATTTTTACAGTGTTGAAATGATTTTTACTTCTCTTTTGAGTGATTGAAAGTGTAAAGTTTCAACTAATTAATTTGAATCAATATGAAAATCGCAATTGAAGATTCTTTGTTTTTATGGAATTTCACGTGGCATACACCATAAAATTCGCTCTCAAGAACAAATTAATATTTTATTTATTTTAATTTTGTACTACACACACCTTGCGTTATTTTGTAATCACCATAGTTTCGGAAGGAGCAGTCACTCATCATCAGTTGTAATTAATAACTTTGTGAAAATACTCAAATGAAAATAAAAACTCAGTTTTTATTTTCATTTGTGTGGTTATGGAGTTCTACAAACCCACCTCTGAAACAATTAAAATAAATAGCTTAACAAAGTTAGTTTAGTAAAAATTACAGTTATCATGTCGGATCCCAATTGAACTCCCACGTCAATCAACTAATTTATTTATTCATTAAATGTTTGTAATATAAACAATTTATCAGGGTGATCATTTCATACGTAATTTTAGAAATATCATCTTTCAAGAAATTATCCCCACGGTTTGGGAAACATTTATTCACGGCCATAATAATTGTAAGCATCATGTCTCCGCTTCAAAGTTTCTGAATTCAAATGAACTAAAATAAATGTACATTCCGGAAACAACGTCTATCGAAGTTTTTTATGTCTGATCGTTGTAACTTTGCGAATCACTTTTTCTTCGTATCATTACAGACTACAGAAGACATTTAGAATAAAATTTATACCCATTTATACCTCTGTTGTATTGAAACTGACGCTTCGTGACAAAAAAGGAAAAACAAAGGTTGAAATCCTCGCTAAACGATTAATAAAGCTTTCTCAAAGGGAACACAGATGTCAGCGGCTGTCAGGCGTGCGGAGCCAGACAGGTTGATTTATTATGCGCGGTCCGCTGGAAATAATCTCGGAAATAAAAAAAAAAGAACAAAATGTTTTACTTCAGACGAATGGAGAAAAAATCCAGGAAACTCGGCGAATTCTTCTACCGCGAATAAATGTGTTAAGAAACTGTGCGTCGATTTTTAAATTTATTTCTAAAAAATATTTTTTTTTAACATAACATTATATATATATATATATATTATATATATATATATTGTTACGTGGCGTGGCTCGCTCGAAAAATGAAATGGCACAACTCATAAAATAAATCTTTTATTATCGCTTATACATTATCTCTGACATTTTTCAATCGCTCGCAATGCAATCTACTGCTATTTTTTATTCAAACACAAAAGAACAGCTCTCTTTTGTTTTTCTACTTGGGTAAGAACCCTTCCATTTCTTCGCTATTTATAAATCATGTTAGTTCTTATTTCAACCACTGGGCATACCGGCCTGCCGTTCTGCGCATGTAACACTTTTCTATGGAACTGTCAAATGTCAACGAACAGCTCGTTACACAGCCTCCCTCTCTCAATACTGTTCGTCCCGAACAGGATCATTGTTGTCCCCATGAGATCTCCAAATTCCCATGCTGCCACACTCCAATACACGAGCGCGTGTTCTCACATCTATCTCAATCGTCATTGATTCATTTTCTTTTCAGCTTATTGCGTGCCTCAATTCGCTTCTTCGTTGCACGGAACCTCTCTGCTTCCTCGAACATTTCTTTTTTTTTTAAATCCTCAGCAAAAATGATTAGCAATCCAGATCGATACTTGGAAGTTCCATCCACCTGGGTCAAAGACGAGCACGCTACGCTTGCCCTTTGAATTTGTGTTGAACTCGTAAGCCCGCGCCGCCACAGTGAGCTCATTGATGATCTGCAGCACGTTGAGCTTGACTGTCCTGACCACATTCCTGATAGCTTGTCGCTGAGAGTCACTGAAGTAATCTGTCATAGCCAGAACTGATTCCTTCACACTCTGGTCCACGTATGCTTCGGTCGTCTGTTCCATCTCGTCCAACACCATGGGACTTATTTCATCGGGAGAGAGTTTCTTGTTCTCCCCTTTGTACCCTACTTGCACCATGGGCTTGTCCTCCACGGTGACTACGCACAAGGGCCAGGGCTCTATGTCCTCCTGTATCTTGAGTTCAGTGAACTCGTGCTGCTCGGCGTCGTACACAGTATTGCTGAGGTCCATCGCAAACTGGTCCTCGGCCACATTTTCCATCGTCACCTGGTCCTCAGCCGCATTTTCCGTCGTCAGCTGGTCCTCGGCCACATTTTCCACCGCCACCTGGTCCTCAGCTGCATTTTCTATCGCCACCTGGTCCTTGGCCACATTTTCCATCGTCACCTGGTCCTCAGACGCATTTTCCATCGTCACCTGGACCTCGGCTGCATTTTCCATCGTCACCTGGACCTCGGCTGCATTTTCCATCGCCACCTGGTCCTCGGCCACATTTTCCATCAGCCTCTCACTATCGACGAAGATCATTTCTGCAGGTGTTGTCCCATTTCCTTGGTCATACCTAATGTTTGAGGGCGCCGCCGTTTCGTACTGCCTGTGGTTGCTATCCTGTAAACATCGTTCGTCGAATGTAGAAGGCTTTTTCCCTGTCGACCCTGTAGCATTCTCTACTTGAACCTTCTGGCAATTTCTTACTTCATCCCGGAGTTTCTCGATTTCATGTCGTGTCTTTTCAGCGTCACGTTTTACGTCTTGTCGAAGATCCTTGATATCTTCTTGAAGATTATTGACGTCCAGTTTAGTGATCTGCAATCCTATTTGTTGCTTGTCAACACTTTCCCTAAGCTCCTTGATGCCTCCTAATTTGACGTCCAACAACATTCCCAATTTTTGCTCCTGTTCTTCCTTGTCTTCTTGGCGTTTCCGCTCCTGTTCTTCCTTGTCTTCTTGGCGTTTCCGCTCCTGTTCTTCCTTGTCTTCTTGGCGTTTCCGCTCCTGTTCTTCCTTGTCGTCTTGGCGTTTCCGCTCCCGTTCTTCCTTGTCTTCTTGGCGTTTCCGCTCCAGTTCTTCCAGCATCTTCATTATTATATCGCATTCCGCATCCGAAAATTCCTCCATGGTTGCCATTTCTTCCTGTGCCACGATCTTCACGTTGATTTCTTAAAAATCTCCCGAATCCCGCTTCTGACGCCAGTTGTTACGTGGCGTGGCTCGCTCGAAAAATGAAATGGCACAACTCGTAAAATAAATCTTTTATTATCGCTTGTACATTATCTCTGACATTTTACAATCGCTCGCAACGCAATCCTACTCACTTTTTTTATTCAAACACAAAAGAACAGTTCTCTTTTGTTTTTCTACTCGGGTAAGAACCCTTCCATTTCTTTGCTATTTATTATCATGTTAATTCTTATTTCAACCACTGGGCATACCGGCCCGCCGTTCTGCGCATGTGACACTTTTCTATGGAACTGTCAAATGTCAACGAACAGCTCGTTACAATATATAT